>PDND01000244.1:0-38935 GCA_002572855.1 [Emmonsia] crescens
ATATATATATATATATATATATATATAAATTATATACATGGCCCCAGGTCCAAGTAATCTGTAAGGAACAATGATGATATACCCCTGAGGTAGAAGTCGGGATAGCCATAAGAGCTTGAGCTCTTGAGCAGCTCAAAAAAAATAAAAAAATAAGAACAACTGGCCAAGTCACACATCTTCAAATTCCCGAACACAGCAGCAATAGAGTAAAATAACAAAAACACAAAATATGACAATGTGAGGGGTACATGAACCAAAGATAAATCAAGATAAGAAGATGGAGATATATAACAGTGAGAAACATGGATAAAAATGAAAAGAGACAGAAGGGAATGTGAAGGAAGAAAAAAGAAAAGGAGAAAAAAGGAAAGGGATAAAATCAAAACGGTCTATTTCTGCATCAGCCAATCAGTCAATCAATCAGTCTAAAAAAAAAAACATGAAAGCATAAAAGCACCACGAAAAGATGGCAATGCAAAGGGGAATCATCATGAATATATGCGACATAAAAACGCCACGCGCACGACCAAAAGGTGGCGGAAAATAAAACACCAAAAAGGAAATGGAGAGAGAGACAGAGGAGAGAGGAGAGAGGAAAAGAGAGGGGCAGAGAGGAGCAGAGAGGGGGGTGGAAAACACCAAACTCAATCCAATCACGAAATCAAAACCCGGAAAGAAAAAAATAAAGAGAAAAGAGAAAAGAGAAAAGAGAAAAGGTCATAACTGTCCCTTCCGAATAGCACCAAACCCCTTGCTGAGCAATTCCTGGATATCCAACGAGCGCCGCGAGGGACTTGATACATCCGCACTTCCTTCTTTTGTCGTTGGGCCAGCAGCCCCAATCACAGAAGTCTGGCTATTTCCCAACTCCACCTCTTCCATCTGCACATCAGCACCTTCACCTTTCCCTTTCCCCTGGCCACGCGCACGCCCACCCTCAAGATCCTCTCCGACCTCCCCCGCCTGAACCCCGCCAACCGTGGCCCTCCGATCCAACAACTCCTGCACTTGCAACTCCCTCTCCCTCTCTATCTCCCTCTCTGCCACCTCACTCTCCAAATCCCCCAAAACCTCCAAACTCGACTCCTTATTCCCCCGATCCCACCCTTGCTGCAACTCCGACGCCGCCGCCTCTTCAAACCGCTTCCGAATCTCCAGATCGCGCTCATACTCCTGGAAATAATCCACATCGGCCGGAAACAGCGCAACGCGCAGCGTCGTCACACATACCTCGAAGAGAACCACGGCGACGACAGCGAGCAGGACAGTAGCCCACCAGAGCAAATTGCGGCCTGTGCGCGGTAAGAAGTTATCGCGGACGTTGTAGATGGCGTTGATTGCGTAGCGGCGGGAGAGGATGATGTTCCAGAGGAACCAGCCGCCGACGGAGAGGAGGATGGAGAGGACGGCCATGAGGGTGCGGTAGCGGATCTCGAGTAGTTGGAGTTTGATGTTGATGATGAGTACGCAGGTGGTGTAGGTGAGCAGGCCCATGGCGAAGAGGCCGTTGTCGATGGTGAAGATGGCGGAGCCGAAGAGGCCGTACATGGTGAAGAAGACGATCATGGCTTCACAGCTGCCCATGAAGGCCCAGCCGATGTATAGTTTGACGTTGAAGCCGCCGTTGCGCTGGCCCTTGGTGTAGAGTTCCGGGACGGCGAGGAGGGTGGAGGCTGCGAGGTCCTTTTCGAAGATTCCGAGGAAGATGACGGGGAGGGAGGTGAAGAGGGTGTTGAACATGCTTAGGGACCAGGATTCGTAGAGACTGGTCCCCGTGTAGCCGTTCCAGCGCTGGTAGAGGGCCTGTGTGAGGTAGAAGAGGGTTTCTTTCCAGAAGGTGCCCAGTGTGTATTTGCAGACGCGGATGTAGTTCCAGCGGCCGTGGACGAGGAGGAGTTTGAGCAGGAATCTAAACTGCGCGATTGAGTAGTCGGATATCCTGGCAGCTTGTAAGCCCTCCTTGCCTGTAATGCCAATGCCCACGTGCGCTTCCTGGATCATGGCGATATCATTCGCACCATCTCCGATCGCAAGCGTGATGGATTTCTTCACCCTCTTCCGAATCGATCGCACAAGGAACGCCTTCTGCTTCGGGCTCGCACGGCAACAAATCACAGAGTCGGCTAGAATAGCAAGATCAAAAAAGCGTTCTTGGAGCGGCGCATCCGCCTCGATCATCGAGAGCGTCTGCCCATCCACCACAATCACCGAATGGGCAGAAGCACCCTTTACAATCTCACTCGTCGTCTCCAAGATCACCCGCTCGACATCCCCAGCGTCATGGTCCAAGATCGTCACGGTCGAATAATCCTTAACAAGCCGACACGAATGGCCAATATTAATCGCAGTCTCCCGTTTATCCCCCGTAAGCATCCAAAGCTTAATATTAGCCCGTCGCAGCTTATCAATAGCTTCCGGCACGCCCTTTTGTAACTTATCCTCAATAGCAGTAGCCCCCACCAACTCCAGCTGCCTCTCAATCAGCTCACCAACTTGCTCAATCTTCTGCTGCCGCCCGACCAAACTCGTCGTCGCCTCATGATACATAGCCTTCCACTCCTGATAATCCCCCTCCTCAATAAACCGAGAGCCATACAACAGCGTCCGCAACCCTTCTGTCGCAAAGTCATTCAAATGCTGGAAACACCGCTCAAACACCAGCGCCTCATTAACCACCAACGACTCCTCGACCAAATCGTCCCCACCATCATCCGTCTGGAAAGACGCGCGGTGCTGTTCCTCCGAAAGCGCCCCGGAGGGCCGCGGGGAGAACTGCACCGACGGCCGCGGGCTGTAATAATAATAACCATCATCGCCATCTCTCAATTCCAGACCGCCATCAGTCTCCCTATCCCGGAGCCAGACATCGATACTATCCCGCAGCGACGAATGGTGTTTACCGGAAATGCTCGACCGGCGCGCAGCCGCGAAGCTGGGACGGCCAATACTCATGCTTGCCCGCTTGCTATCCTTGTGATGCACATGTTCGCTATTCCGCCTCATGACCTCTTTCACCTCGAGCGATTTCCTCTTGTCAGCGCGGCTTTCGATCTCAGCGACTTTCTCCGCTGCGAGGCCGGAGCGTTTAAGCAGGCCCATGATGGTCGAATCGGCACCTTTGCAGAAAACACATATCCGCTGATCGGGCATGCGCACGACGATCGACATGCGTTTCCGCGTGCTGGAGAATTCGATCACGTCCAAAATTTCATAGACCTCCTCTTCAGTAGATTCCCCGTCCGCGTCCTGGCCGGCCGGTGATAGTCGAATGGTAACCGAGTGAGGTTGTCTATCCACCACCAAATACCCCATCTCCTTCGCAGCAGTGACCAGCGCAGCTTCATCCGGGGACGCAGCTTGGAACGAAATATCCCCGTCGTCGTCACGCTCCGGTAAGCAAGTGTGGCACAGCGCGAGGGCGAGGATGAAGAATTTTGCCTTGCGTGCGAACAACGTATGCGGTTTCTGCTGTATGTATTCCAGCATCTCCACAGTCCGGCCACCATGATACATTCTACCTTTCCTATTCGGCCGCCAATGCGTCGTCGGGGATGAGGCGTCGTCGTGCCTGTGACTTGACACGCCGGATTTCCGTACCAACGTGGTTGATTTCCGGGAGGAGGCCTTCTTCCCCTTGGAGAGGCGCTTCTTATGCAGTAGCATCTTGCGATCTGCCTCTTGGGCCGCTTCCTCTTGTAAATCAGTATCATGAAGCCACGCCGTCCCCGCAACGCTCATTTTGCGAAATTTCATGGAGTTATTCGTCAAGGTGCCGGTTTTATCGGAGAATATGTAGCTGTAGTTATTATCTCATTAGCCGTTTGCGCAATATTCCGAGCATCGCGAGGGGAAAAAAAAAAAAGAAAAAAAAAAAAGGAGAGAATGCCCATACCTAACCTGCCCCAACTCCTCATTAATCGTCGACGTCCTCGCCTCCAACGGCGTATCCGACTCCACATCATACATATCAATATCATTCATCAAAAACATCTGCCCAACCTTGACAATCTCCAAGCTCACATACAGCGAGATAGGAATCATCGTGTTAAACATAATGATAAAAGACGTGAATATAGGCCCATACGAGACGTCCGCGTGCTCCAGATACCACGATTTATCCTCCACATTGCGCGACCAGAAGGTATACGCAATCGTACACGCGGACGCGAGCACGACGACAAACAACACAATGACAGCCACGACGCGGTTAACTACCGTCTGCAGCGCCGGCGCCTTGATGCGCGGGTTTTTATTCGCGTTCATGCGTATCTTGCACTCCTCGCCGGTATATATGACCATGCCGAAGGCTTCGCGCGTGTTTCGCAGGATGCTGCCGCGGTAGATGACTTCTGAGTTGGTGAGGGGGAGTTTCTCCTGGCCGACTGTGACGTTGCCGTCGAATCTGTAGAGGTCGATGTTGGGGTCTTCGACGGCGAAGTGGATGGATGTGTTGTGTATGATGTCCTCGGCGGTCTTGCAGGTTTTCGCGACGGGGCGGCAGGGCTGTTTGCTTTTTAGGTTCGTTTCGCCATCCAGCGCCATGGTCTCGATGTATGCGATGCCATTCGGGCCGTCGGCATGGAGGAGAACCAGGTCTGCTGGCGCTGGTTGATCGCGGGAGAGCTTGATGACGTCGCCCACCTTGATATCTACCCATTTGGTAGGCACCCAGTACTCCCCCTGATTGGAATCGGAGTCGGCGTCTGTGGTAGATATCTTGGATTCCAAGGCATCCGTAGCGGCAGTAGTAGTAGTAGTAGTAGTAGTAGTAGCATTCGAGCGTGTGCTGCGGGGCCATAAGATATATGCAATACGGTTATTCTCCTCCTTATCCAACCGGTACCGACGGAGATCATCAATTCCTTCCTTTGCCATGGAAATACCAACGAAAATCATCAGGGGAACAAAAGTGGTGAACGTGCCAGTGGTACTCAGGCCGGGTATCATCTGCAGAATGGAAACGACGAGGAAATAGAAGTTCGCAAGCTTGGAGAATTGGGCTACGAATTGGCGGGGGAAGAAGCTCCATAGACTATATCGACTGGATCGGATGTGATTGCTGACATAGTACTTTCCCGTCCGCTCGTCGATCGGAGGATGTTGCCGCTGTACGTCGAGGTCGATATGTCGACCATCCTTACTAGGCGGGATTTCTTTGATGCGAAGTACGTGCTTTCGGAAAGCGTCCGTAAAATCCTTCAATCGGCCCAATGCCAATTCATGAGCAGTACGGACTTTATACGCAGCAGCTCTCGCGGAGTACAGCCTCTTTTCCCTTAATTGGTCCTTCGGGTCCGAGAATGTAGTAGATTCTTCATCCTTCGAGCTAGTCTGGATAACATCTTCCTCGCCTGCCCCAGGCCGTTTCTGTGGCTGCGAATGGACCCGCGACAGAGTGTCACTTCTTCCCGTCGACAAATCGCCATCCAATTCGATATTATCCGTCCGGTCGTCCTCTGATTGGTTGGCAATGTTCCGATTAAAAATAGATCGTCGTAGGGAATAGCCCCGATTCCGCGTTTTGGGCGTTTTGGAAGAAAAATCTTGCATCGGCGGAACGGGCTCTGCGGGAGAGACGGGGGATGATCGTTGACCGCCACTTCTTTGGATTGGATTCGAGACGATATTTGAGAAGGATGTGTCCACTCTAAGTCCCAAGGGCGCAGCACGCCCACCACTACCCTCCCCTCCAGCACTGTCATGCGACTCCGGCCCCGAGCTTTGCAGACCAGCAGTATCATCAGGCATGCGTTCTAAATCCGTAGAGAAGCGCACCCGAGCCTGAGACGGTCTCCGCTGTGCCATATCCGCCGTCGTTGGGCTTGCCAGTGAGGATGGTCTCCTTATATCCTGGGACGAAGCCTGATCTGTGGTGTCGGCACCTGCACCTGTACCTCTCCCTTCCCCTTCCCCCACCTCCACCTCCGCCTCCGACCTTCCCACATCTCCATTATCCCGAAGCAGAGCCGTCCCGTCCTCCTCTCCACCCGCACCATCCACTCCCAAAATACTATCTCTCAACGGCGACCTCGATGAAGCACGGCGAGGCAGTCGAGGCGAGTTCAACCTTATAGGTCCGGGGTTATTTCCATCGCGCCCCGCCATCGAGTCGTCGACACCCAGCGATTAGGTATATATTTGCGTCCTCCTCCTCCTCCTCCTAAAAGTAAATTTCCCACTCGCAGACTTTTAGCTATATGTATATTCTCTTTTACCCTAGTCCTCGCTTCTTATATTAGGTACCTAGGTACCTAAACAAGTTATTTCAGCAGTATCCGGAAGCTTATCCGAACGATATGGACAGTGGACGACAAGAATCGGACGAAAAGCGGTAGTAGTTAGGGACGACGACGACGATGGATGATGAATTGGATACTTCGCGGGCAAACGCAAGGATAGAATGGGTGAGGGGCGCTGGGGGGATGTTGAACGGGGACACTCTCATCGTTGGATGTGGCGCATAAATAGAACGTATCGAGATGCAGTCGAACGTATCGACTTTCGGGTGGGGGAAAATGATAAAATAATATACATACAACGAAATGAAACAAGCAAACGAGGTCGACTGCTTTTCCCCCCCACTTCTTCTCTTCAAGAGGGTCGGATATATACAGAGAAGAAAAAACGAAGAAAAGAGGAAAGTTACAAGGATAGTCCAAGTCGGTCGAGTCGAGGCGGTTGGAGCGGAATGTTCGAGCTACCTGGTACCTAGCTCTGGAGAGACGGAAGAGTCCACGGACGTGTGGCAATAACTAAACTTTCTAAGTAAGCGGCGGGGGGGGAGAAAACGCGTGGCCCCATCCAGGTATTGTCGGCTGTATATAGACAATAGACAATAGACAATAGACAATAATTTATATATATATTTCTTAATTCAAAGCAGTGGTTGATGAGGAGAATGGGGAGAATGGGGAGAATGAGAATCGAGAATTGAGAATGCAATGGGGAATGAGAATGAAATGAATAATGGGAAATCTTGGAAAGTCGATTACGCAAGGTCTTTTTGCTGCCCAGGTGCCCTTTTTACTGCCCTTTTTTACTGCCAATAATTAATTAAGCGTTGGGGATGGGAGCTAGAGTTTAAGTTATAGCCGCTATTCATTACTCAGGGTTTAATTTATTTTATTTAATTAAATATTGTTATTCTTTTCCCTTTTCTTTACTACGTAGATGAAGCTTGGGTGGGCCAGCGTCGCATTCGGGATATGTTGAGCTTTGTATACGACATAGTTACTACTACTCCGTATGGAGTATACATACTACGGACACTCCGAAGCATTTCTAGCGTGTCCGAGGTCTGCATATATTGATTGATTAATTGCCCGTAAGTTATAGGCTAGTTAACTATACTTACTACTACTACCCTGGAGCCTAGACCCTGACACAGACACAGACAGGCTGCTCTATGTTTGTGGTTCTATGTTGGTTGGATCCATTATCGGTGAATTCTCTGACTGCTGTCCTGTCTGTCGAAATAGTAAATATATCGGCGAGAATGAATGACAGCACACTGCTGGGGACGTCATTATAGCCCCGAGAAATATATATTTATATATATACATACATATTCCATCAGATGACCTCAATTGACCCTTGCCTTGACCTTCTCCGACGTTGCTTTTGGGACGCCACTATATATATATAATCGATAACAGATAAACCCCGTCCTTTTTTTACAGTCAATTGGGTTAACTAAATAGCCTCTATATGTATATGTACATGTACATGTACATGTACAGTACGTATGTCTTACCACCTCCACTCCTATCTCCTATCTTTACTAGGTAATAAATCGGCTGTGACGAGGATCGAGACGTGATAATAATATTCCAACCCTGTTCACCGAGAACATTCTCTGCAACAACTTGTACGGACCATCTCGACACATAAATATCCCGCTATCTCATCCAGCGCGAGGCTTGATTGATGCTGGCATTTTGCGGTTTATTTCCCTTCTTCTCTCTTGCTCCCAGAATTTCCACGGCTGGTGTATATCAATATCAACATGTCATCCTACTGCGAAGGATAGCAGCATCTATACCATACCATACATACATAACGTGGGAGCTTCATCAATAAACAATCCACCATTTATTCATTGCCAAAAAAGAAATCGGACGCTGCATCTACATCTACATCTATGTACATACATGTACGGAGTAGATCACATACAGTAGTCCGCGCCCTTCTTCCCACCACTGACTTGGCAGGCGTTCTGACGCTTCCTTGGCAATATACAATATACTACTATATCACCCCAGCAAATATAAACAGACCCCCAGTTTGAGCATTCCAAACCATAAACGCACCAATGCTAAAAACAATTGGATTGTAGGAAATGTTGGCGGTGTGGGATATACTACACGTTTTTTCAGAACATTAACGGGGGAAACTGATTTTATATCCCTGGCTTCATCACACTACAGTACTGTGATGAATATTGCAGGTATGTTTCCTTTATTTTAGAATTTTTAACAAAGAAGAGAGAAATGTAATGTACACTCACTCCATCCAACTGGATAATCTGAAGCATATCAACCAACACTCACAGTTTCCACCTTGCGCTGCCCTGCGCTGCGCTAAGAGCCCTGAGTTTCGCGGTACTAGCAATCAATATACAATATACATAACACTGAGGTTAGTCTGAACCTTTAACAACCACAGAGAAAGTTCCTCACCCTTCTGAATAATTATAATATCGTTATCCTAACTTCTATAACTCGCTGCTGCCCTGACCACTAATAAATCATGAGCCCCCACTCTTTAGGTTAGCCGCATGGGATTTACAACAACCTTAATATTAAAGAAGTTTTAGCGGTCTTCAGCCCCAATCAGCAAGGTAGAGGCGCTCTGAGACCCCTATGGCCCATGCGGCGTTAAGCAACTGACTTGAACCATCTAACACTTTAGCCCAGCTTCCCTTAAACTTTTCTGAAGACCCTCCGCTCAAGCATCAACCTCATCATCAACACCAACCCCGCCGCCGCAGTCGCCATACTCCCCGCAAAGAAAATGGCCGGATGGTACGCGCTCAAGCCTGCGTCTTCTCCACCATAAGCCTGCAACAAATACCCCGCCACGGGTGCCCCCATCAAATATCCCCCAAACCATCCCGTAACCACCATTCCCATTACAACTCCAATCCTCGCATGCCCAAATATAGCCCCAATAACAGTAGGCATAGTACTGAAAAACCCACCATTCGCAATACCATTAACGACCGCGAAAACGATGAGCGGGGCCAGGGTAGTGGAAGTAGGCCAGATGGCGAGCATGCTGATGGCGGAGAAAAAAAGGGCGAGGAAGAGAGAGTTCAGGGGCCCGATGATGTCGCAAAGATAGCCGCAGCCTAAGCGGCCGATGGCGCTAGAGAAGGTGAACGCGGCGACAAGGCCAGCGCCGACAGAAGGGGAGAGAGAGAGGGAGTGAGCATAAAGAGGAAGAAAAAACGGGGGGACAAAGAGGGTGAATGTTGCGATGGCGCCGGCGGTGAAGATGAGGAGAAAGGTTGGATTGCGGAAAAGGTGCCTGGGGAGGGTTAGAATCAGGAAGATGAGGCGAATTGAGAGATAGGGAAAGAGGTACCATTCGATGAATGTGTTAGAGCGAATTGGAGCGCGCTCTTTAACAAGCCACGCGGCCGGTAGGCCGGTTCCCAGCGTGACGAGTCCGATAATACGGAATGTCCAGGCTGGACCTAATCGGGAGAGCAGGCCGTTCATGGCGAAGCTTATGACGGACCCTCCGATACCACCGCCTGCGTAAACAATGCCATTGGCCAGGCCGAGTTTCGTGCTGAAATACTGCGCTGGTGTGACCGAAGTGACCTAGAACTTTTTCAGACAAGTAGGGATATATTATCGAAAGGCCAACATACCATAAAACAAAAGCTATACAGGATCTGATTAGTCTTCAAGCGCAGTATATATATAATATATAGCAATCAAAGTCAACTCACCTAACCCCAATACCCATAGTCACCCCAGTCGTGAAAAACAAACCCCCAACATTCTTCGTACTAAAGCCACTCAGAATCTCCCCCGCGCTCAAAAGAACAATCCCCAGCATCCCCGTAGTCCTCGCACCAAAAATTCGAATGAATCTTGTACTGACGAGGGCAAGAAGGGCATTAAGCGCAACAGTCACAGAACCAACGAAAGACAACGTTGCCGTCGACGTGAGACCTTGCGCAACCAGCGAGGCTTGAATCACGCCCCAGCTATAGGTTGTACCTACAAACCAGAACGCGATGACAGAGCAGCCGCAAACGACGACCCAGCCATAGCCACCGTTTGGCTTTGGGTCAGTGACCTGGAGCGGCCGAGTGGCATCATCATCACCCGTGAGTCTGGACAAGGGGATGCTTGGGAGGTGACTATCTACCTGGCCTGAGGGCTGAGATAGTGCTTGAAAGGCTGCCATATATTTAGAGAGTTGAATAAGGAGTTTGTGCCAGCGTGAGCATTCTGAGCATTCTGAAAACTTCAATGTATTTTCACTGAATTTACATTTATATATGACTCAGTCAACTGACACTAACATTTCTTAGCACTTGCTCTTCAGAAACTTGAAAATACTTGAAGAATAAATATATTATTTATTCTTCAGGCTAAATAAGAATTCTCTTATTTAAATTAAAACCTTCTCTTCTACTAAATAGCTCTTGAATGTTGAATACAAGTCAAAGGAGATGAGTATGCAAATGAAGAATCAACAGGCTAAACCTGTACTTTTTTCCTATATAATAGTATATATATATATATAAATATATATGTATACTACTTGCAGGGACCAAGCTATTTTTCGAACACTGTTATGCTCACTTTTTTCCAGTATATAGAGGGAGAAGGGTAGAATTTCACAGAGGTTGAAAAGAGATTGATTGATATTGATGTTCACTGCAATTGTACTGAGGTATCTTTTTGTTGATTTTGGTGTGTTTTTGATAACTCAGTGAGACTTGGCAGGGATGAACATTTATATAGAAGTGTGATGAAATTAATCTATAGAGTACTGAGATAGTTCAGTTATAAGAGTTTAATCTGCAGATTATTTCTTCAGTGAATTCAATTCAAAAACATAGAAATTATTATATAAAATAGAAGTTGTATTTCTAGTTATATTTAAATTGGGTTTTAGTACAGTAGTTGCACTCAGACTCATAACTACTATGAAAGATTAAATAGTGAAAGACTACTCCGTAGTGTACTTACTGTACGTACAAATAAAAATGAAAGATAATAGATTAAAAGCTCTGTCTCTTCTCAGTATCTACAGGTTTTCCACAGCTCTTTATAGCTATGAATCTCTAGCTACTAGTAGCTAATAGTACAAAATATGCCAATATAGATAGGGGCATTTTACATGCAATATTTAATAATCTCTTTATATAACTTAAAGGAATGAACTCTCTGAACAATGGGCAAGCTGCATGATTTTCATGATAGAAGAAGAAGGAGTAGCATATTCAGTGAAGTAGTTTGAGGGATTTTATAGTGGCCACAATCAGCGCTGAGGCAGCGCCGATGATCAGGCATTTGACACTTGACAAGGTCAGATTGTTCTCCAGTCGCAGGTTGCAGGTTGCAGGTTGCAGGTTGCAGAAACTTTTAAAAAGAAAAAGGAGAAATATTCAAGGTTAAACAAAACAAGAACAAAAGAACATAATAGCTTATAATATAATTTCATCTTTCTCTTTCTGTTCTCAACATAATTATTTCTTCATCTTTCTGGCTATAAGTTATCTCCTGGTTAATTAATCAACTTGCCGCCGGAGCCCCCCCACCCTCCACGCCCCCCCCTGAACTCATCCCAGACACATTGATAATATTAAAACTACAACTGGTAAAAATGATACATATACACACACACTCTCTCTCTCATTTTCAATCTCAAATTCCCTTCTTTCCTCCACCTGTGTCTGACTGACCGTAACTAACTAAACATGTAAAGAAAAAAACTCAAGGGAAGAAGATTTCTTTGCAAAACACGAAAAAACACAACAAAAATAAAATAAAATAAAGAATAGATGGATAAGATAGATAGATAGATAAAAAAAGGGATCACCCATCATCATCATCATCATCATCATCATCATCATCATCATCATCATCATCATAAAAACTGCATTGAACACACATATTAAGGACACATAAAAAACACAAGTTTGACAAATGAAGAAGAGAAGAGAATACATTCACATAAAAACAGAATAAAGAAATCATGAAAAGGGGCGGCAGGGGGGGGGGGGGGCAGGGGGGCGCAGGGGGCCAGAGTAGGAATTTTTTTTATAGAACTATATCTCTACTGAAACGAACTTTACTTTAAAAAGCATTCTTTCTAGTATCGCGGGGCACCACCACCATAACCCCCCTGCGGCGGATATCCTCCCTGTCCATGCCCGCCCTGTGGAGCTGGGGGCTGACCACCATACCCACCCTGCTGCTGGCCGTACGCACCACCACCTTGTGGCGGCTGCTGTCCGTAGCCTCCCTGCGGTTGCTGCTGCTGTTGTTGTCCGTAACCTCCCTGCGGTTGCTGTGGTTGTCCGTAACCTCCTTGTGGTTGTTGCTGTTGCCCGTAGCCTCCCTGGGGTTGTTGCTGTTGCTGTTGCCCGTAGCCGCCATATCCACCTTGTTGGGCTCCGGCACCTGGGTATCCGCCGTACTGTCCCTGTGGTGCTGGTGCTGGTGCGCCGTATTGGCCTGGAGGAGGAGCGCCGCCGGATGGGCGGTTGGATTTCTCGTCTTTGGTGTCGTAGGAGGAGTCGATGGCGCCGAGGATCATTTTGGTGAGCTGGTTTGATGTTTAGTTTTGGTTGAATGGGGGGGAATATATTTATATATATTTTTGGGGAGGGGGGAGAGAGGGGAGAGAGGGGGGAGAGGGACGATAGGGGGGTAGGGCAGGCAAAACTTACCCAGAGTTCTGGGGTGAGGTGGACTGGAGGGTTTGCGCGAGACATTTCATCTTGCTCAACTTCAAAGTCTGTTTAAAAATTAAAAAAAACACCCCCGTTTGTTAGCAAATGCTATTGATTTGTCTTGTAGATTTGGGTTTAGTAAAAGTAAGTAGGCTAGCCACTTACTGGATGTGCAGTCAATGAGTTCGCCAATACCAGGCTCCTCGTCGAGCTTGCCCAAGAATTCACGGGCTTTCAAGTCATTCCCAACCTGCGCAAACTGGAAGGAGACTGCACCAGCCCCATACTGCGGGAGCGCTTTCAGTTCATTGCTCGCATATCTAATAGCCTCCGAGACAGCACCGGCCGGTTCGCCAGCAGGCTGTCCATCGGTAACGGTAATGATCAGGACTGGCTTCCGCAGCTGGCCCGCTTTAGCAGGCTTAATCACCAAGGGCTCCAAGACCTTATTCCTCAAGCTCGTGCCCATCGGCGTCAGACCCGTGAACATAACGGTGCTGATCAGATGTTCGATTTGCTGTTCATTGCGGATGTTATTCCCTTCCTGGGCAGCGTTCATGAAGCGGATCTGGATGCCGTCGTCGTCGAATAAAGTTGCGGCGTAGGTAACGCGGCTGAGGATCATTTTGAGATCCTTGATACGCTCGCCATCCTCCTCGAACTGCATGGAGCCGCTGTCGTCGATGTATAGAATTACATCGAAGAGGGCGAGTTTGAGAATGTCCTGTCCCACCTCGCGGGGGACGCGCCATGTGGCGCAGAGCTGGTCAATCTGGTTGGTGACTCTCGAAGCAATTTGATCGAGGACAGGCGAATTGGGCGGGTACATTGCATGGAGGTTCTTTTCCTGGATAGTACTCATAAGGATTTGCTTATAAGCGGCAATCAGATGGGGTCCGGCCTGCTGAGGAGGGGCGCCATATTGCGGAGCTCCTTGGGGTGGTAGCCCCTGAGGTGGATAGCCTGGTGCTCCCTGGGGGGGATACTGGCCTGGTCGCTGTCCCTAATATCATGATAATTTTTTTGTCAGAGTCAGTATTCGTTTCACTTTATAAAAATTAAAATTAAAATAAAATAAGTACAAATTCATAAATAAAATAAAGAATAAAAAAAAGTTATACAAAGACATGGGCCAATATGGGGAAGTCAACGAACGTATGGGGATTGGCTCTGTGGGTATTGCTGCTGCGGTTGCTGCTGCTGCTGCTGCTGCTGTTGAGGGTACTGCTGGTTCTGGTTGTAGGATTGTCCATAAGGGGGTTGTTGTTGCGGAGGTGCTCCATAATGCTGTTGCTGCTGTCCATATGGCCCTGGAGGTTGTTGGCTATAGGCAGGCTGTTGATATGTCTGCTGATATGGTGATTGAAGCGGTGCTGGTGACATATTGGTCCGGTTGGGTCCTTGCTGATAGCTCTGAGGATATGGCGAAGGAGAAGAAGGGTGAGGAGATGTCTGATAACCTGGAACTGGCGATGGAGTCGAAGTCATCCCTGGTCGTCCATATTGTTGTGGCTGTTGTGGCTGTTGTGGATGTTGTGGTGGTTGAGACGACGCGGGGTAAGGGGGTTGCGGCGAGTTCGGGTATGGCTGTCCAGGATACTGTTGGCTAAACGGACGATGATGCATGATGATTGATAGCGGTGAAGAAACAACGGGTAGAATCAAAAAAGCGGCTCGTTCCAGTATATATATATATATAGATTGTTTATTGTTGGAGGGCAGGCCGATGGACAACAGCAAGATGGAGATGGAGATGGAGATGGGAAAAATGAAAAGGCACAAAAAGAGCAGGGTGGATGGAAAGGTGAAGAGGCGAACGATGATGTATGTAGTAGGTAATAGTTCAACATTGGGCAGGATTTTTTTAGCTGCCAAACAAACTAGCGCGGGGACTTGCAAAAAAAAAAAAAAAGAAAAAAGAACTTGTGACTTGCTTACCGCTGGAGGTGGAGCTTGTGCTTGTGCTTGTCCTTGACCCTGCGCACCGGGATAAGCCTGATATTGCTGCGTTTGGCCAGGCTGCCATGACATGAACAATGATCAGAAATAACTCGTCAGAATAATATTCCCCGCCCCCTCTCAAAAAAGAAACAAAAAATGGATACAACAAACACAGCCCATGTCATGTCATGTTCCCCTCGTATCCATGGCTATCCCATATATATATATAGAGGGCGGAACTTACATATCCGCCTGGCTTAGGCGCACCTCCAGCATGCGGAGGACCGCCTGGATACCCGGAGGGGGGAGCACCAGGAGCACCACCACCGCCAACTTGCTGTGCCGCAGCCATCTTTGAAGCGAGCTATATAATTCATAATAAACCCCCCGGGCGCCAGGGGAATGAAGTTTTTTGTCAGTTTTTCTTTTATCCATTTTGATGCCATGCAGCTGAAGGGGAAGAAGAAGAAGAACAAGAACAACAACAACAACAAAAAGCAAACCGGGTTTCCACGGGTCGCAAAAAAAAGTTCCATTGAGGGGTAAATAACTTAAATGGCGGGGTACGGGGGGCGCTGCACTTACACCCATATTGAAGTCTGAGAAGTTGAAAGTCAGTATAGTATAGAGAGTGAAGAGTGTTGATTCCTGGTTGGATTGATTGATTGATTGATTGAAGGAGAGGAAGATAGATGAATGAGAAGAAGGGAGAAGAATAAAAAACAACCAGAGCAGCAAGCAAAAGGAGGGAAGCAGAGAGTTGTTATAAATACCTGATTACTAGGTAGTTACAGTTTTTACTACTCTTATGTGGATGGAGAGGGGGGGGCATCAACCATCATCATAATAGTTAGTTAACCTTTGCCTATGGTCTGTGTCTATAGTTACTAGTGGCTGGTCTAAAACAAAACCCAGACTTCTGGAACAACCCTTGTTGTATTCATTAATTATCAGGGTTATAACCTCTGTCCTCTCTGGCTGTAACCTTCTACTTGTTGTTTTTTATATATACTAGTTAACTACTGTTCGTTCAGCCGCACGATCTTGCAGAGACCACTGCAAGAAAACTGCAGCCAACAACAACAGCACGGGCGTTGTTAGTTACACGAGGGGAATTATAAGAATAACTGCCGGTGTACTCCAACTGTATGACTCTGATATCAAATACATACATACATACGTCAGGTTGCATAGCCACAGTAACTAGATACAAGCCACGATTGTGTCATTTGGCTCTGCACCGCCCCCCAATTGAATTGGCTTCTTTATGGCTTCTTTATCACATTCATGGATATATACGGAGTATCTCATACATACATGGCAAGTTCCCGTTGCTGCATATTTATTTATTGTTGCTGTGGCTGTTTGAAGTCTACTGCAGAAATGGTTGGTTTCTTCTTCTTCTTCTTCTTTTCAAGGCTGACTTTGTTGTTTGTTTGTTTAACTATGTAAGTTATTGGAAATGCCGAATTTCCCTTGTCTCATTCCTTGACAGACATGTTAATTAACTGCTGGCATACACATTTCAGGCTAATTCCCACCCACCTGTTTCAGCTGGAAGAATATATATATATACTAGTATACATTATATTCATAGCTGAAAATCACAGCTGCAATGGCACATTTCATTCATTCAGCAACAAAAAGAAAGTTAAAAAATGGGGAAACTTGACTAAACAATGTATAGGTATATTATTGAATTGTGCAGTTTCATCTTTTCATATAGAGATACTAAGATTAAGTTCTTTGGAATTTATTTATCCTTGGGAAAAGAAAGAAAGAAAGAAAGAAAGAAAGACAGAAAGACAGAGAGACAGAGAGAGTTCTATACAAATGAACAAGGGAATTATATAATTATATACACATACAGTGTTTATTTTATTCACATTAGCATATTTCACATATCCCTCGAACACACATCAGTTCGTTGACTGGCTACAAGCCTACATGTATGTAATATACATGTACAAGCGTACCAGGAGCGCACATTTATTCCCCTGATCACTGGCAGGTTTCGGCAGGCCGAGAATATTCGGGGAAAACGCCGATCCTTGTTTGCCTTGACTGCCTAGTAGGTACTAATGTTCATGGCCAGCATTTAACAAGCATATATTCGTTCATTGAGTTGATTCAGGAAAATTAATTGCCCCTTATTAATATATTGATAATCTTCTTTCTTATCATCAAGTTATTATTACCTTTGGGTTAATAATAAATAGCAAACTATAGGGGGGTGCACAAAGCCCCGTACAGTACATCTGGAGTACCGCCACCAGGCAACTACATCAACAAGTACATGTACACGTACATACATACAGAGATCCGCCACACAACCCCTGCGCGATGTGAGAAGTAGATTACATTACGAATTGAGTTAAGTTAGTTATATTTATATTTTATTTCACTCGGTGACAGCGCTCTCAAACAATATCGGCGTGTTGTTCAACTGCACTCAACATAGCATTGCAAAAAGAAAATAGAAAAAATAGAAAAAAACGCCGAAACCACCGGGTTTACAGAGCCCCCAGACTACAGGAGAGAAGGGGGAAGGGAGGGGGGGAGTGTTTGGAGTGGAGTGGAGTGGAGTGGAATGGAGTGGAATTCACAATCTCCAGACAATCTAGACTTAGCATGGTGACATCTGTAACCATTTTGACCTCGCTGGACCACTACCACTTACTGTCTATGGTATTCCGCTGGACATTCAGGATAACTTCCTGGAGAAAAGAACCGGGGACAGCTGGAGCCGCCTTCCCCCCCCCCCGCGGTCAAGAGCTTATAATTGGGAAGGTTAAGTGAATGATAAACACATCCTCGCTTTGGCAAGGAGAGCCTCGTTTTCTGATAAAGGGGCCCCCGTCGAAGCAATGCACTCTGCCCATGGGACAATTTAACTCCCGGGTGGATATGGGGCGGATGCGGCGGGGATGGGGGGGTATATATTGGTCTCCCCCAGAGAATTTTTGGGCCATTTCCTGTTTTGATTTTTGATATATTGATATATTGAGATATATATATGAGCAGCCAGCACTTCTGTCGAACCCCGTTATATTCTGTTGTGTCTACAGGAGTACAGGAGCTCGAAACCCCTCAGCCATTATATATAAAGAATTATGGCGGCCATCGAGAAGACGATCGATATCTTTCCACCTCTGTCTCTGTCGATGAAGTGGCTAAGGAAGGATGGGAAAGTTCTTTCTTTCACTGACAGATGAGGGAGGACTATCCCATTTCTGCGAAGGGTACTGGATCGCTTTTGCTATTGGTGTCTCCTCCTCATCATCTATCCTCGTCGAGTTCGAGCTGGGTGAGCGGTTTGTGTATTTCGGGGCTGAGCGGGCCTATCCAGAGTTATATTCAAGTATGTATGCTATTTCGAAAAAAGAAAGGTCCCCCAAACTCCCTTTAATATATAGAAAGAAAAATCATACGAATGGCTTATCTTGACGAATTATTGTTATTCTTGGTGTCCAGCAACTTATATGCACCCGGTTCGGACCTTCCAGGGGCCTTAGGAAAGGTCCAAACAGTGGCGTCTAGCTTGTGGGATTTCTTTTCCAAGTTTTGGGCATATGTCTGACAGCCCATAGCTTGCCATCGTTCCACAGATAAATAATATATATATTTTCTGGAATGGTAAAATCTAAACAGATCAATACATTGAGAAGTTCAAGGCAATGGCAATCGACATTGCCTGCTTTCGTGTATGTATACCTGTGGGTTAGTGATTTTGGTCGTGACATCAACCCCCCCCCCCTCCCTTACTAGACATCAAATCTGGTGCTACATTTGGAGGCTTGATTGCTGCGATGATTATATATTGGAGCAGGAACTGGGAGCGTCAAGGACAATGTTGCTCCGCTTTGCATGGAACAATATGAAACCAGTGGTCCGTTTGTTTGCACGCTCAAGTCGGGGCAAGAGGGAAAGAGCGCTTGTTGATCGTAATTACTAACCGTCGTTTTATTGTCTGGTAGCAACTTGTATATAAAACACAAACCAAGTGTGGATCGATCCCCCCATCGTCGATGCGTCAAGAACCTTGATGATCGCTATAAAGAAACAGGGATTCGAGGATGCTGAACCGTCCAAATTGTGAGAGAATAGGTCGGAAAGCAATTATCGCATTGCTAGGACAGGATGATATATACAGATCGCTATGTGAGCGAGATCCATAGTGGCGTAACTGCTTGCAAGGTAAGATCAACTCCTATAGATACCTAGGGGTATATATAGCCCGTTAAGTTAGGGGTAGAAGAAGAAATGGCATGAAAAGAATTATAATTATAAACAATATAAATAAAAGAATAGTGCTTTGTCTTTCTTCCCTTCCATTTCGTCTGCTGGACCTAGACAACAGCAACAACAACAATAATAATCACAGCCTCCGCTCTTTCGTCCTTGGTTTGTGTCAAGGGATGAGGGGGGTATGGAGGAAATGGGAATGGGAATGGGAGTGGAGGGTGATTATGACGGTCGTGAGCTTGGGCGTGAATATGATGAGGAGGAGGGTGTAACTGGGACTGGGGAGAATTGGTATCTGTTGTTTTGGCTTTTGATGTACATGGCGAGATCTAGATACGATTTTTAAGATAGTCCCGTTGAAGTTATCGCGTTTTTTGAAATTACTTATTTTTGGTTTGGGAAAGTTATGATTCATTTCCCTGTTCTGCTATTTTTGAGTGGGCGTCCTGCGAAAGGCTGAAAAGGGGGGTGGGGGGCACGCTGAAAAGCCAGCGGCAAATCAAAAAGGAATAAAGAAATATATAGTCATGAGATAGATAGATATATCACCCATCTAAACTGAACGGGGGAGGGGGGAAAAAAGTAAAGCGAAAGTCAAAAATGATGTCCATCACTTCTTCCCCTTCCCTTTTTTCTTCTTCGGATTCCCTCCAACCTGAGCCTTTGCCTGGATAACAGGCGTAGAGGCAGCGGACTCCTCGCTCTTCTCATTAACGGCACCACCCTGCGTACGCTCCGCGGCTCTCTGTTTCCCCTTCTTCCCCTTTGGCCGATAACTCGAGCGATCGCGCAACGGCAACCAGCGCTCTAGATCTGGTTTCTTGCTTGCGTCGTAGTCCTTGGGCAATCGCGATTTGCGAATTCGTTTCTTTGCGGTTCCCTGCTGTTTGTCGGCGTCATCGGCTGCTGCACGCTTACGACTACTTGCTCCCGTAGTGGAAGAAGTTGTGGATAATTTTGATGCTGTTGTTGTCGTTGTAGCAGGAATTCCTGCGGCTTCCAGGGAGGAGACGTCGATGTCGGAAATAAGGTCCTGGACGGGTGAAAGCTTGTCCACGGTCGTTTTCACTTTATCAGGTGATGTTGTGGCATATGAAGCAATGTAGCCTGCAGCTGCAAACTGGTCGCTTGGGTCGGCGTTATGGAGTTCCGTGAATATTTGGCCTGCCAGGGTGAGGTCCGAGGGATCACCGGATGTGAGGAGGGATGAGCCGGCGGCACGGAGGAGAGAGGGAGATTTGTCAGAACGCGATTGCCAATGGGATGCAGCTTTCGCGAGCTCTGTCTTTATATGGGCTTTGCGGCCTTGGATTTTATAAAGGGAAACAAGGATGCCGATGAGGCCTGGGTTGAATCGGATGTCTTTATCCGACTCTGATATTGATTGGTCTAGACGTTTCAAGAATGCTTCCAGAACGGAGATGGCGGAGTTGACGTTTCCAGCTGAAACATATAGTTGGATGAGAGTGAGGACAAGACCAATATCTTTCGGTCTTTTCTCTAGAAGAGGAAGCACTTCTTTGAGGCAAGCTTTACCTGACCCATCTCGGACGTGAGCGGCAATGTTGTAAACGGAGAGAGTGTTGATGTCAGGTGATGTGGTGGGCGCAGGATGCTGGGATAGAGCTTTTTCGGTCGATCTTGCTATGCCATCGAATTTGCGGACCAGAAGATCTACCACATAAGAGTTTCCGGTCAGGGTTCGATTTTGGAACGAAAATAGTTTATCGCCATCTGTTGACGTTGGGATCTGATGGAATTGTTTGTGTAGTATATATGGATTTGATTCCTGGGAGGTAAGGAGGATGTTGTTTTGCGCGATTTTCTTTGTTGAAATCTCGGGAATTCTGCAATAAATGTTAATATCTGTAGCAAGCCCTGTGTTGGAAATGCGCAAAACATACTCAGCTATGTTGATTTCGTCAGCCAGGCTTTTGGCTTCGTCCGTTTTCCCCTGTTTTAGCGCCACATATAATTGTTGAACTGCAATCGGGAGAAGTTCTGCCACTTTATCTTCAGGCGTAAGATCCTCGGATGATTTACAAAGTTCTGTGGTTTGATCCGTTAGAGAATGGTCAGGAGACCGGAAGGGAAGATAGTGGAAGACCTAACCCCTGGCTCGCTTCAGTAGTACTCCTCCTGTCTCTAGTTCTCCCCTCCCTATAGCACCGCATGCCACATTATAAGTCGTTTCGAAAGCTTCTAGGTCTTCCCGGCTTGGTCTTGTATTATGAACCAGGCTTGCCAATCCGGCCCACTGGAGCTGTGCGTCTGCTGCTCGCGAGTTGATTCGAAGATCATTTTGCTCCCCCGCAAGCGCTGGATTCTCTGCAGATAACTCTTTGTAAACTTCCGCGGCGCGACGGAAGTCTTCCGCACGATATGTCTGAATGGGATATAAATCATGAGCGAGCTGACTCTTTAGGAGAAGTAGTATGCCGAGCTCAAAAGACATAACATACCGCTTGGGCTTCGACGTGTTTTCCTCCTCTCCCGGTCCCGACACTCGCGGCGAGTTTTATCGCATCTTCCAGTTTCCCAACCTTATATAAAGCGTAAGACCATTCCAGGGGGATCCGTTTCTTCAGCGCATCCCCGCCTTCCTCGATCACTCGAATCGCATCTTCGAAGCGGTCCAATTTTAACAGAGCGACGGTTTTCACGTGGAGGGCATCGAGGTCGTGTTTGGACTTTTTCAGCACCGCATTACAAGCCTTGATGACTTCTTCATGGTCGTCGATCGTGCTTCGTTGGAGCAGCGCACTGATGGAGGTGGCCATGCGGAGACGTTCAAGGGCTGTTCAGGCGCCGCACTGGCACCTGAATAGGGTTTTTAAAAAAATACACAAAAGGGAGAATAAAGAGCAATAGTTGACGATTATTTCATATAGAAGAACCCGGTATAGTCTTCAAAGGGAAATTATGACAATAGCTTGGCCCGGACCCTTTGGTTCAGCGGTGTTTAATTAATTGCTGGTTAACTCCCCGCATGTTGAATATCGCCCACACATTTAAGTTGATACCACGTGACATATATCTGACCACATTGGGCAAGCTTCGCGAACATCTATAGATCAACCTTCTTTTGACTTCTAATATAGCCCCTGGATATAAATATGTCAGATATATAATATACATGAAAAGAGTATGATGGATGAATGTGATGCTAATAAGTCTTGTTATGATTCCATTTCAGCATACATTTTGAACTACCGCTCAATTCTACAGCTAAAAGCAATCATATTACTTTTCCCACTTTTACTCCACCTCCTTCCGAGGATCAAATATTGCGACCAATACCAACACATATGGACTCAACTGACCTCATTGAATTCGCATTGTTTCTAGTTATTGCGGATTAACAAGCTTCCTTAATCCTGGTGGGCAAGAGGAAGGATCCAACTAACCCGCTCGATGGCCCAATGTTCTCGAGAGTTCCTCATAGCCTTAACAGTCACTCTCTCTTCAGTCGCAGGAGTATCCTCACAGCAAGTGGACGCTATGCCGCGCGGATTTGATGCGAAACCTCCGACTTTGATCGCGCGGTGCGGGGAATTCTGTCTCCCTACCCTTGGAGGAGGTCGATCTGGAATCTTCTAAGTGAGGTACTGGCTGTCTTAAATTGCACGCGCCAGGGGGGATCAAATGTTTATATTTACACCCTCACCGCACTGGTTTGCGGGACAAACGCCCTGAATGCTGAAAATATATATATTTCCTTAAGCCATTGAGAACGCCTGCTGGCAGCCCTGGGACCCGACCCCTTGGGAGGCGAATGCTGTATATACCGACCAAAATTTCTCCAACTGTGAAGGTGACGATATACCATAGTGTCGTAGGGGATGGCCCCTGCGAATTTATGGCAGCACTACCATTCTGCATTATGGCACCGGCTTCTGAGCATTCTTCACAAGTGGGGTGGGTCCAATTATGTCAAGAGTAAAAGGCCTACTCTTCTGAGTTACGGTACGAGAATTTATCTGAATATCATAAACAATTTTGACTGGAGAACAATTACGCTCATAGGTAGTTACTTACTTCATTAGCACTACCTCGCTCTCGGGTTACAACTTAGAGAAATCATATTGTTATCTATAATTCTCAACATTCTCTTGAAAATCAACCTTGAATTTTACTTCAGCTAATGTCAAAATAACACGCGTCAACCCAACAAATATGTATGCAAAACCCTGTCCTTAACCTCCCAAGTCCCACGTGCATAATATATTCTACGCCCGCGAACCAACATTTATCGCAACGTCTTGCAAGATATGCAATTTACTATGTTCGGGGAAATCGTCCTGGGCGAGATCGAAATATCCCTCAGTACAATCCTCTCGTGGGACAACCGCGACTGACCGGCCATTCACGGTTGTGTCGGAGGCAATTCTCAAGACTGCCTTACAGGCATCATCTTCCGAGGCGAATTTCACGCCTTTTGATTTAAAGAAGGCGATTACTTCTTCGGTGTAGGCCGGGGTTATGATGTAACTTTAGTCTGCGTCAGAACGGTTAAATAATAACGGGATGGGAGGATGGTTGGCATGGGAGGTCCAAAGGGTGGTTGTTGCTATATCCATGTACTATCCATGTACTATATGCCCTATACATAGCTACATACCCTGGTGCAACCAAATTGACTCGAATCGAATCAACCCAAGCATTCCTTCGAAGGGAACGCATCAGTGCCCTTACACCAAACTTTGACATAGAATATGTCGCGGAGCCCGGTAGGTCAAGGTAACCAGCAATACTACCTATCAAAATCAGACACCTGTCTCGGGTTGGCCCAAGTGATTGGCGACGAAAGTAGTGGAGGGCTAGTTTTGTCGTGTACATTGTTCCCGTAAGGTTGATATCAAAGATAGTGGCGTCTGGCTTTGTGGGTGGAAGGGAAGGGTCTGTATGTAGGAATCATTAATCCCCTAAATCACACATGTAATTTGATGACATTCGCATGATAATGTATGATGTATATAGCCGTGTGAATGAAAGCATTCTGACCTTCATCGGCAAACAGCCCATCAGGCCCAGCAATCCCGGCATTGGCAATGACAATGTCGCAAGATTTGTTTGGGGAATTCGTGATAGCGGTTTCGAACAGGCGAAATTGCTCCTCCCAGGAGCGTACATCGCATCGCAGGAACCGTGCTTGTCTGGTACATTGTTATGGTTCTCATCCCATGATTGAGTGTTGCAGTATATAGGACCCAACAACATACCCGGCCAGTTCCGCTGCAAGCTTAGAGCCAGTCTCCTCATTCACATCGCCAAACGTAACATAAGCACTGTTCAAAGGTTCCTTTAGTCAAAAAATACCTTTTGTTAGAACCCGCTAGTTAGGGGATAGAACCAACCCAGCTTCAGCAAGACGTCGTACGAATGCTCTACCCAAGCCGGACGCACCTATGAATGTCAGATCATTAAAATGTTATATAGCTATCGACAATTAAACATAGAGCAAGAACCAGCAATTCATAACTGAAGGGCCCAATATAAATACCTCCTGTCACGATGACACTCTTTCCTCTGAGATTTTCGAGGGATGGTGGAATACTGCAGTCCAGTTTGCAGTCTTTGTACTCCGCCAAAGCCATTATGCCCAGTATATCTACAACTCTTTTGGCAATATGTAGCTTAATATGGAAAAATATTATCAGAACGATAGTGGTTGAGCAGTATTTGCAATCTCAAAGTATCCCTTGCCACGGGGCCCAAGTGGGCAACAGGTACATGCAAAACCCCAAGGTTTAGATCCGCCAACTTCTGCCAACTTCTGCCAACTTCTTCCGTCGGTATTCTCTGATTCTTTCAACTGAGCGAGGTATGGGCCTGTCTCAACTTGCCATTAATCACTTTCGTCTTGTGACTCCGCGAGCATTTCGCGACACCAGTCTTCTCGTATTCTGAGGGTCATTTCTATGCAGACGACGTGTTCTGCCCCGCACAGTTATAATAACAGAAATTATATAACTAATTAGAGTCGTGCATACGTTTATCGTGCATGATACCAAAAAACAGGAGTCAAAGCCATCCCGCTTTGTCTTCCTCTCTTCCTAACCTGCCTAGGTATCTAGGTACCTAGGTAGATAATACGACCAATTCGACGTCACCGGCCAACAATCCCTTAAGCCCAATAAGACATCAACAGCGGCGCATAATGAAAATGGCGTGCCAATAAATTGCGATGCGCCAATAAAAATCAAAAATGGACTCCTTGAGCGCTTGCTTCAAGGTACAGTCTCCGAGGATGCATTGGAGATTGGAGCTAATGCCATCAAACAGTTCAGCCGGCCGCTGACACTGCCGATCATGCTGTCATTGACATAACCATTCGTTGTCGCTCCGTATCCATAACATTATTCTTTGTTCAATTAACCGAAGTTGATGCCTGACAAAAAAGTGGCTACGCGAACTCCATGAAAGTGGCTACTGGCCAGGATTAGTTAGGGTAAGCTTGACTAGCTGATATAGGATTTTGAAAACCCCGAGATCCAGGTACAGTACATCCAGTAAAATGAACTCTTTCTGGCAAATTCATAATATTGTGGCAATTATGATGGTCGAATGACACGCAACCTGTGCCTGGGCTTCAGAGAGAAAAGCAATCGCTGGAGAGAATTTCCATACGTCCATTTCTGAAAATACATGGGATTGACGACTGCTTACTCCGTACGGGGATCTGTAAAAAACCTCGATTTGTGGAAAGAAAATTAATTCCACCTTGCAGGAGGAGAGTTGCATCGGGTAATCGAGCGCATCATGACAGAGGGGAGCTCACAGGGGACATGATGACAACGAGACATGCTCGGCATTCGACAAGCACAAGTCCGAGAATACATCACAGCTCAAGTCAACTACTGAACCACAAAAACATATCCAAGGCATATCACCGCCCTTTCCTCGGGTCCCACCAGCCTTTATACAGTCTTTCACTATTAGCCAGTTCTTCTGTCGATAGTCAATTTATTGACAGATAGAGAGCGGGGCGGGACTGATAATACACTGTGTGACTTCATCACCACCGCACCTTGATCCACAACCAAGCCCCAGGGACACATCATCCGACTGAAACGGCTCCATTATTCTGACTTCAAAGAGCGTGGAATTATTGCACGTGGTATTTGGAACATTCCAGAGTTGATGGGTCTGTGGGACCTTGTGCCTGCCAAAGTTGTGCCCTTGTCTAGTTCGGTGGATTCTTGATTGACAGGCTCTCAAAGCGCTACCTAAGAATCATGCTGGCCATTATTCATGACAACACCCCCTTGTCAATCCTGTCAGAAAATCGAGAATTTGCCGAGCATTTCGCTGGCACAAGGTGCGTCTCAAAACTCGTTCCTCCTGCTTCTGAAGACAGTTTTTACCATTATATGTCGCGTTCAGCGATAATATCAGGTTAAGTTGAACTGGGCTCAAGGTGGACTTAAAATATCACCGTTAGCAGGGTATCACAGCCACATATGCGCTTCAAATGGAGCATTCGAAGCCAGAAGGGGGCCAGGAACGCGCGAGTACATTGGGCGACTGGGATGTCGAAAACGGGTAAGAATGGAAGCATGCTACTGCTGAGTTGAGAGGTCTTGGGGCTTCAAACAAACATGCATCGTTTGCCCTAGTTCTTGTTTCAAGTTTTAAACTTCGTTTTTGCTCCAGGGATGAAGGGGACGATAAGTGTTCCCTGCATATGTTCCTGAACCACTCAGACACAGGGATATTTTGAGACACGGGAAACCTCCCTTCATCGTTTCAAGTCCCATGAGTTGAAGGCGCCGGAGGTAAATGAGGAGAGTGATAAACTTGAAGTTGAGCACTCTCAGGCACCAAAGTATGATCAGATGGCACTTCAAATTCTCTGGCAGCCCATTTTGCTCCTGCCACAGCTGTTATTGGTTAGTGTGCCCAGTCGAAAGCATGCTGCGGAGTTAAGCTTTCAGGCAAAAATGCCCGAAGGTGGGGAACCATGGGCTTTTCGTGCTGAGCCAGCACAAGATATTATGGGGAAAACTGCCAATCATCACTCATTCATCATCGCCGTGTTGCCTGATTCGTAGAGCTGCATACAAACTCGAGTTCCAAAGCAGGAGTCCGTCCGAAGTTCTAGGCTGAAATCGTGAATAAGGGTGGGAATGGCAGACCTCGGGAGATACTTTGTCTCAGGCGCAAAGATTCACTTCATATTTGAGACGTCGAGGGATGTATAGTATCTAGGTATGGACTCTGTACATATTCCCCAAATCTCCAGTTTCGAAATAACGACCAGAGCCACTTTGGTTCGGTAGTTCAGCTCTGAGTTAAAACATGATCGTAATTCTCATGTAACAATACAACGCTGAGGCGAGCCCTGGCCTGGAACAAAACTTTCGTCCGCTGCTAGAAGCCAGGGTCTTCCCGGATGTTCTAGCCGGCCTTGCATGCAATGTTTTTTTTATTTATTTTGCAGGTGGGGTGTTGATGGAGCAAAAATGGACCCTAGAACCATTGAAAGATGGCGTCAGCAGACCGGTGGCTAGATGAACCAGCCTGACAGCTACATGACAGCCCTCTATCGGTGGAGCATAACCTTGGCCAAATAGGAATCACCACCTAGGAGGCTAGCGTGCATGGGGGGCGAAGAAAAATACAGTTTAACCAATCTGTCAGCCTTAGTTGAAACTAATAAATGGAGCCAATTCATCGGCCGATTACTCCATAACCAGTCAACGAGCAGGGCTCGCCCCCTAGCCAAGCATGTCCAACTCAGCTAGGATTTGGGAGACTTTCTGGAGTTCTAGGAGCAGTGAAATAGCAACACGGAGCCGGGGTTGGCCCAGCTGCTTCAACTTGCTCATGAGTGACCCATCATGAAGAGGCCTGAGCACTCTCCGCAGCAGAAAAGCGAACGCGTAAGATTGATCGGTATCGTCGAGGCAAGTCGAGTACCAAGCAAAAGAAGATAAGGGAAAATAAAAATAAAGCCTTTGATACTCGAGTGTCATGGAGGAGGTTGGCCCTGGCGATTCATTGCTATTATAATGCAAGGTTCGCTCTCCCCTATCTTCAGCTATAGCTAAATTGTCAATTAATATGAATAATTCCTCACGACGATGCAGGTCACGGCAGTAACCGACCGTGGCCGGGTTTCTGGAAGAAGCTTCTTTTCATCAGACAGCCGCCACTTAATAATGACACAAGCAATGAGCATCCCGCCTCGTGCGAGTCGTGTCTACATGGCGACGCTGTAAGTTAAGCGAGCATTCAACATTTCGGAAATCTGACTCCCGCCGTCACAAGGATCGGCATCGCCGAACACAACCTTGGATGATCGTCTAATAATATGGATTATATGCCGGGAATCTGTATCGAATATGCCGCCGCCTCTTTTCATGTTGAGGGCTTTGTCGCCATTCTTCTTGAGCTAAAGATCCAAGTTAACGATTTACAACATGTCATCAGTGATAATGCCACGGAGTACGGAGGACGCAAACAAGAATCTATGATTACTCATATGGTTATTTCATGCATCTGATTGATACCCTTTGGACTCCCGAGGCTGGCGGACTGGCAAGTTACGCCATATCCAGTATCCCCGCTCCCCATTATTTTAACTCTTTTTACTACACTCCGTATCTGCGCACCGCTGGGACCCATTCCAAAGAAGTAACATGGGCTACACTCTTCGGCCGTAAAATTGTGCGTGAAGTGCATCCATCCATGGATACATCATTGCGCCCAAAGGTCAAACGGGACATGTCGTTGGTTAGGCTCAGAACCTAAGAAGAATGCAACTTATTTCATAGCGACGACATACCCTGAATCAGTAAGTTGCACTAGACGAGGTCTGGTCTCAGTGTGGAAAATAGGGGGAAAAGGAAAGAATATCCACCCTTTTGATTCAGCTTGAATCAAATCAAGAACACCATGATTATTGTGTCCGGCTCCCCATGTCCTGAGAATACAAGGATTGCCCGGTTTCCGAGATTCGAGACAATTACACATCAGAAAATGCCTGGAAGCATTTTTTCCCTCTCAGTTCCAACTTATTTGAAGCCATCGGAGGAGCCAGTTTGACATTGATGGATCCAGAACTACTTATTGACAGCATACAGGTTTTAGAGCTTATTTCTTGAATATGTACCTATCTGGACTCAAAACTAAGACTGAAAATGGACCAAATTTTCCGGAGCCGGGAAACAACTGCATCGACAATATAACGATAATCAGAACAACCCCCTTGTCTCAGATCATCCTTTTTCTTTCCATGGTATTGCTCCTTTAACTTTTGCGTGCCCATTCTTGAAACATGGGAATCCCAAGGTAACAGCATATAGTAAGGGGTTCTTGCGGAAAGCATATGGAGCAACCCAAAAGCCAAAAGGCAAAAATAAACTTATAAAGGCGGGGGGGAGGGGATTAGGGCAAAGAAAATATTTTGTCTTTCAATGTGTTCCTGACCCAAGGGCAAGAATGGATCTGTCTCGCTGTCAAACAGCTACCCAGTGGATAAAAACTGAGCCTTGCAACTGGTGACATCGATGACATCCCTCTTCATGCCTGCTTATGTGTCGAAATAATGATATATGTCTCTGCCTTGGATACAGAAAACTAGTGACTGTGTCAGCCACTATCGATAAGCTAGGGCGCTTTGGACAGATCTTGAATAAGCCAAGGTGTGTAACTTATCATAGCGGCAGCCACTAGTGAGAAGAAACTAGATGTGGGGTTCAGATTGGATTTTCGACCCATCCTATAACATTCCGTGGAAAGTCAAAACCAGGCACGCACACAAGAGAAGAAAGCTACGAAGTGAAGTAGATGTGCCGCCAGCCGCAGAGAGAGTGATAGACTGTGAAGTGTGTTAAGTTGACCAAGAGCAGCAGACGTCCGGTGGCCGAGTTTTTCCCTCGAGCAGATATATGGAGAATTCTTGTTGTATCTATCTTGAGAAAATATTTTTAATACCGGGAAGTAATCATCCTATCTAGATTCTAGGTCCACACGAGACCTATACAGGATTTTCCTTTCTTCTTTTCCTCTTCTTTGCTCTCCAACCCTTTTATTTTTTACGTCTTGGCGATGGAAGTGGGAATGTTACTACATACATATCACGTACCGTGGAACACAAAACCAAAGATCATGAGCTGTCATTCCCCTGATAGAAGGGATGAAAGAGGAGAGCAGCAGTAGATGTACTCCGAATAATATACATCGCTTCGTCTGGCTTTCAGTGGTCAATAGTAATAGTGGTCATGGGATGGACAACCGAAATGGGGCGATGGTCTTTTATCTTTAAACTGCTCTTTTTTGAGTGAAAATCATAGTGGCGCCTCAAACATCTGGCCTGTTGTTAGCGCCTACGGTGGGTAAACCAGTCACTTACAGCCATGGCCAGCGTTTCGGCCACAGATCATCTCGAATCGGTGATTGGCCTTCGGGATCTGGTATTTGTTTCTTCTCTAAGACGGTCTAGCTCTCTCAAAAGCCAGCTCTAATGGATGTGCCCTGGATTAGAACATGGGCAGGAGTTCAGTGTCTTTGTACGGAGTAGATTTCGAACCCCTTCCCCCGAAAAACAAAGGAAACAGAGAAAAAGAAAAAAATCGCAGCGGCTGAAATGCTCCGCATGGAATGACCTCTGCAGATCAAATGAGCAGAACTCGTATGGGAACCTCCTTTCCCAGTTATCCATCACAGGATGCGTCCCCGAGAGATCTGGAGCGGGCCACATGGCACACTTGCATAAACCAGCTGCGGAAGCCATTTTATCCTGCTTATTCCTGAAGGGGCAAAAAACCTGACGGAGTGATATTTCCAAATATCAGACATGTAAAATAAAATTTTAAAAAAACAACTTATATGTATTTCGTGACTTCTTTCGAAGCTGTACGGAGTACTCCAAATGATGACATGTAGATGCAACTGGAAAACGTAAACAAAAGCTAATATATTGGCTTAATAGTAATCAAAAATTTCGTGTATGTCTTGAGGAAATTTGCGCTCAACTGCCCATGCCTGTATAATATGCCATGGGATGAAAATAATAAAACAGATTGGCACCTAGAAAACGGAAAAATATTAAATATTGACAGGTTACACTTATCCACATCCAATGTTTAAAATATCTCCTATCATTTCCAAAAGAGCTGCATTAGAAGGAGGAAACAAAATCATGTTTATGCCGACGCCTTTTTTTGGGAATATTGAACGCCGGTAAAAGTAATATTTCCTCCCTGTTTTTATCAATCAAAAATCCATCCTGCACAGCTGGGAAGTAACAGGAATTAAGTTTGAAATAGAAAAAAGACAAGATAATCATCGCTCGTAAGGAATATTTGAGACACTTTTTGCATCAAAGCGGAATTGGAAAGGCCGAAAATGTAAAGAGGAAGAAAAAGTCGTCCATTAAATTAAGACGTATACTTTTTTCGTGGCGTATATATTATTAATGATGCGATGACACGCTGGACTGTGAAGAAGTCTGCTCATTGTCGCTTAACGGGGATTGCCGATGCCCGCTTCTATCTGATTCGGATGCTCGCACTTGATTTCGGAGTGCTGGCAGTTGGCGACGTCTGGCGTTGATGAACCAGTTACTAATCTGAGGCAAAATTAGTTTAGAAATTATACTTAGACTGCGCTGAAGAGTAAAAACAAAAGCGCACACGAATCTCACCTGGCTAATAGTTAAACCAGTTCTACTAATGAACATTTGCTTGTCCTCTTCGCTGGGATAAGGATGATCAAGATGTTCATGGAACCAAGCTCGAAGTACGTCAGTTACTGATTTCGGTAGATTCCCTCTTCGCTTTTTATTTTTCGAGTCAACCGGCTCTGCTTGAGCCACGAAATTTTGATCTTGAAGGCTACCAGTGGAAATTGGGGAGTAATCAAGCTCAGGCCTAAAGGATTGCGGGTAGGATCCATATCGTGGGCTTTCATATGGTCGATTGAGTCTCATAGGCTCAGAAGGTGAAATGGGGTTCGTCGGGATGACATGTAGTGGCTGGCATGCCGTAAGATGCGCATCTGGAGGCCTCGAGCCAAAAGAAGGAGTGTTTTGACTAGGGGTGTTTTGATATTCTGGTGAAATGTTGTTTGGTTGAGCCTCAAACTTGACTCTGCTGTAAGGGCTTCTATTCGTATGAAAAGATTGAATATCTCTTATAGGGGGGAGTGCTCCCCCGGAAATAAAGCGAGAACGTGAAATCGTTGTTGACGGGCTGATAGTATCAGAGGCCTGTCGCTTGAGAGGCGCGACGCTTCCGTGGGTTTGATATTTTGGGAACCTATCAGTTCGGAGAGGAAACCCATCATAGCTGTCGATTTTAGTTGCCGAATGCGAGCGTGAAAGATTGGCCCCCAGAATCGATCTAGGATGCACAGGAGATGAAACAAATGAAGGTGACCCTTGTTGATGGGGGGTCGTTGGAGAGCAATATGGCGTTGAATCTATCTCTTCATGGAGATATTGCGGAAGGAGCTGGGACAGATAAATATCAGTATTTCGGAATGTGAATAATATGATTCTGTTATCCACATACATCTCTAAACGGCGGGAGAGTTTGCGTTTGTCCGCCCATCCTGAACTCGCTCGAGTATGATACAACCATATTTTTCGACTCCTCTTCTGTTTTCACTTTGCGGGACATGCGGATGTCTCAACGGTTGATCACTCAGCTTATCCTCTAGCTTTTAAAGTCAATGGAAACTATGTTGGACGGGAATAGGTTACGTCAATGATGACCTGATGTGCTGACCAGTCGGACGTTAGACAGGAAATTAGAAAGCAGCAGCCATTCGGAGTTATGAATCATGCGGACAGCATTCGAATGGCAGTGTGCTGGATCAAAACAGGAAATGTTCTGGTAGAATTGGTCTAGATCAAAAGTGAGAGTGAAAGAGACCAAGAAGGGAGGATTAGCTGCTATTTTGTCACCATCACGGGAGCTTCTGACACACAATATTGTTATTTTAGAAGGCGTGGAGTTAACACGGTGGGCTATGGAGACCATGACCCCCCCCCCCCCTCTCTATGGGGACCCAGATCCAGTAATCCAGTACTATTGCTGAGATTAGAGGGAAATGGGTGCGAGAGTTGGCTCTCATTCGGCAGAAATGAAGGCAACACTACTGTGCCTGTCAAATAATATTAATGGGAAATCTCTCTGGAACATCTGACCACGCATTGCCCCCATAAAATGATCCGAGAGCCAAAGGTAAAACGACGATCATGCTAGAACCAGTCGCCAGAAACTACTACACAGTACTCCGTAATCAGCTTTCAAGGCGAGAGGGGTAAATGACACGAATCGGGTACCATAAGAGTAGGATTCTTAAGGTTGAGTTGACAGTCGATGGAGTCAGGGATTTGACACTGGGTTGCAGAATGATGTGCAAGGTAGCGCCTCCAATTGAGACCCAGATGCTCCCAAAATATTTGATAAACCGCGCTAGTCAACGAAGCCACGGACGGGAGGATTTGTGCCCCCAGTGGGTCCAATTTGATGGCATTTCCTTGGGAGAGTTCGGACCAGATTGAAAACGTAACGCTGCCCTCCCCTCCCGCCGAATACCGAGATAGCGTGGAAAGAAACCGTTGTCATATTCCTCGTGGCTTCCTGCTCAACCTCAAAAGTGAATTAAACATGGTGGCTAAGCAGATAGCAGATAAAATACGTTAATTAAGACTTGCAATGAGAAGCGTGAACTTATCCCAGGTTTTACATGTCCAGGCTCCCTGCCTTGATTCCTCGGATCCGAGTTTTGAAATCTCGAAACCTCTAGTTAGGAGTTACGCAATAGCGTGAGCCCCAGGCCGTGGATAGTTGGGCGGAGCGCGAGGGCGCCGAGGGGCTGCATCCAGGTTTGCTTATGTTATGACGAACCCACAACCTGGAAGGTTTGACGTGCATGATAGGCCAGATGAGCAGAAACAACCCGTCCATGGACCATCAGTGAATAATGGTGCCCCGAGTTACACTCGAGAGACGTCCCTGACCCAGTCGTACTTAGTGACACTCGAAGCTTCCGTCATCAGGATTTGCAGATGTCAAATCCAGATCATCAACTGGCAGGTTAGTTCGACAAGTTAGCGGGAAATATTTGGAATGAACTTTACCTGCTCAATTTTTCTGCAAAAAAAGGAGATGGAAAAAGAAAAGAAAGGGTACATCAACTATTTCGAACAGGTTTTGTTCCAACTTGAAAAAGGTATGTACAAAAATAATAGCTGGAGATGTACAACAGGTTGAACTTAGCGATTTCGGTTGAGCTAACCCGAAGCACGTATTTGCACCACAATCTGGGTAAATGTTATCAGTAGACTGATTGACTGTATTAATACTAGTATTATCTTATATGTAGTGTTCCGGTACGCTGAGCTAACTTGGACCGTATTTTGCAAATAGTTCTTTTTTTTCCCTTCCTTTTTCCTTCGCTCTCCCAGACCCACTGAGCAAATAAAATCCGACAGGGCTCCACGATCTACCACTGCCAGCAAATGCCACCAGGCCAGCTATCAAATGCCACCAATGATAATGCTCATGGGGGCTTACAAGCGCCTGGGCTGCTCGCCTGGTTATGCAGACAGGGCTCAGGGGCTGGATGCAATGACGTCCATGATAGATGTAACCAACCCAAGCAGAAGATGTTTCCCGAAATTGCATCTTTTATTATCGCGACTCTTGTGTGCGCGTTAGTTTGGTGATTCCATGCTTGAAACCTCCCGAGGTCGTTCGGAGTTGCTGGTTCTACTAGCTTGTCCAGTCCCAAGGTTGGAGCTGCTGATCAAAGGCTCCATGGCGTTTCGATCAACTTACCTAGATAGCCTTCGTTTTTCCCCTTTGATATCCGTGGAAAGCTAGAAAAGGGAAACGTGGACGAAACATGGTGAATAGCCTAAATTTTCTCGAACGACTTGCTGAGGGCACAGGGGCAAGACGTGGAGGATTCCATCAACATGCCCGTTGACCACCTAGCAGCCACCAGGGATATGAAAATAGTAGACCGATAATAGGACAATCCCCTGTTGTTGTTCCTGCCAAGTCATGAGTCAAAATCCAAAGAGGTACATGTACAGTACATGTTCTATCTGGTGCCTCCTTTTCTCCAATCGATCCCCTTTCACAGAAATGCGTTCCGAGTGTATGTCCATGACCACCCTTTCTCCGTTTCTCATTCAGACGGACGTTTCAAGACAGCGCGTCTACAAGAGCAGGCGGGTCGAGCAATGATAGGAAGCTCAAGCAATAAAGCAATATCTGCGGGTGGCGACATTGCACCGGCAGGGATTGGTGTACCCCAGACGTCCGCTTGTCTCGAATCCCAACCAGCTCTCCAGCCATTTTGCTTCGTCGCGTCTATTTTCAAGATGTACAAAATCAAGTAGCAACAATACCTGACAGGGTGTGTCAAAATCTATGCCGGTGATTGCTCCAGATGGTGGTGGTGGACAAGGGAAAGGCGTCTTTTGGCCTGGTCTTTGTTGTGCACCGTGGACGTCCAAAACTTCCTAAAACGGACGAGGGCGACCAACTCGTGTATCCCAAATCGCACGTCCACAACCACAACAGTCACCATACGCGGTGAGGGATGACCTCAACATGACCTCTGCGTGGCCAACTTTGCCGACACACAATGGACTGACAATGCCGTGGCCATTCCATATCTTCCTACTTGGTCCCATATTCTCTAACCGCTCTACACATGTGCCGGTCCATGCGTGGTGGTAACAAAGCAGAAGAATAATCCGCCAAAAGAACAAGCATAGCGGTACGTCAGACCATGCATCTCTGGGTACAACAGCGCGATAATTGTAGAATCGCGCTGCTGTAGAGTATCCATCGTATTCATAATTAGAGATACAGAGCCGTGGGGGTTGATTACGACTATGCCGGCATTTTTTAAATCTTGCTCAGCGGTCAACAACGGTGAAGCTTTTGCGCTGGGTGTTCTCCAATTGCCGTGGGCTTTTGTCAGTGGATTATTATCCTATCCAAATTTAGGGTCAGCCCGACAAAGGCCAAATACCACGTTGGTTATTACGCCTCCGCACACTGTTTTATTCCCATATTCTAGATAGCTCTTAGGGATGGCAACAATGGCCTTATCGGGAATCTACTTGACTTAGGCATCGGGAATAAGGGATTACAAGGCATATACTTATGCTCTATTACAAACATGACAGTTTTATCAATGACGGAAAAGTGAATATCTACATTCACCGAAAACTGCCCCCCACTCCACTTTCAGGAGACTCGATATGACGCTTTTGATACCCGACCCCTTATTCTTGCGGCTCATCCGAGATTAAACGGAGATGCTTCTCATACGGGTTACTGCAGGGTGAAGGAGAACGAGGGGTGGTTACACTATGCCCGTCTCCAAGGCTAGTTGCAAAGAGTGTTTGTGTTGGTATTGCCTGGTCGGAGATCTGGTTCTACCTTATACGGCCAAGGTTATTGGTCTAGCATCGATGCTATATAAATGCTTACTTTGCGGCAGGTACATGTATATACATGGTTCCCTTTTATGCCTGGGGCACCCATCACAGCCACTGGTATAAAGAAAAATCGGAACTTTAAAAGCAGAAGAGACTACCCTATCCGCTTCGTATGAAGACTGGAACGTCAGGTCGTTGCACCGCAGCTTGCTGCTTGGGGGCCTAGGTCGCCACCAGGCTTGCTCGAAAAAAAGGACCAAGCCGCCTTGCTTGTTGTACTAGGCACACGCAGGCAGTTTAAAGTTTGTCCCAAGGTTGTGGAAAAAATAGTGCACCAGGTTGGTGACACCATTCGCTCTGTCAAAAAAAAGGGATTTTCTCTGAAAATGCCCTGCAGGGCTTGGTGACGTATCACAAGAACGGCGGCTGCTTGCCGTGCAGAAAAAAGAAAGGCTAACAATAAAAGCAGCACCAAGAAAAGTTTAAAAAACATCACAAAAACTAGGGCAGAGTTGGCCATATCTCATTGATTGATTCGGCCGCTCCCAGAGGGGCCAAAAATGAAGAAAAAATGACTACCCTCCTTGCAGACCTCAATATTCAACCAAAATGATCGACCCTCTATATAGGCGCCGTTGTCTCCTCATCTGTGCGGGCTTTCCACAATTCGCTGTTTTCTGCGACCATCACGCTGGAACATGAGGCACTGCTATCAACGGTCCCGAGAAAACGGGGAAAGAAAAGGATTCGAATCGCCGGGAACGAATCAATTGGCGGTTTTCAAAAGCCCGATTATGTCCATGCGTTTGCCAAGCTGTAACTCTGTGCAACATTTCTTTTTTCCCCATTATTCTCACGTCGAATAACCACCAAGGAGAAAATAAAACAATTTTTAATGGTTTTGTTTGCCTCTGCGTCCAAAATGCCATTGCTACGCACCACTAAATTCATGTACAGAGTGCATACATGGGATTTTGGTTTCTCTTTCTTCGCGGGTATGGACTGCGTTTCTTCGCAGATGTCATATATCAACTTCTTAGGCACAAACCACCTACAACCTATATGCAGGTATCCGATCAAGAGAGCAGGGAATTTTAACTTCAGAACCCATGTTCTAAGTACCTATACCCACTATCTCCCTAAATCCGAGCTACGTTGGCCAAAGTGAGAAGATTTCGATTAGTTGTGCCGTCCCGCCATGCATACACACATAGACAGCTTGGTCCTGTGCTTTTGTTGACCTAAGCGAGCGGTCTGGACGATCACTATACCCCTAGAAATAAAGAAGAAAAGGATACATCCTTCCAGCACCGCAGCACTCCCTGACTGTACTGATGACTTCAAACAGTGGTTTTACAGCATAGAACACCTTGATATTCAGATTTTTCAAGGTGTTTGCATGTACAGAACATCATGCATTTATTTGAGTTTACCATGTTGAGAGATGAGAAAAAGAAAGGCGAAATGTCAGAGAAAACAACGAGAACCGTGTTAGAGGGTAGTGAGGGTCCTTTCGAGAAGCCCGCCTTATTTGCCATGCACAAAGAAAAGGAGGGGGCAAGGTAGATAGTGTATGGGTCTGAAGAAACCAAACTATCCACGTGCATATATGCATTTAACATTTTATTTCCCCCTAGCTTCAAACAGGGCAAACAAATAACCTTGATGTAAAGAAAGAAAGGGAAGAGCAAAGTAATTTTGAGTTGTTTTCTATCCCTCTATCCCCTCTCCTTTGCACCCACAATCCCCAACCTCAAGCTCTTCTACAACGACATTTGCCCTGTCCATCTCGTCATCCCATACTCGTAGCTCTGAACAGGGATTTATGAGGAAAAAAACCCCCCTTTCTCTAAAAGCAGGCCTTCCATCGGATACACGCAATGATCTCCCCTCAACCCCCTTGCAATGTGCATCTCCCACCCTACACCCTACCTGCCACCAACATCACCATTGAAAACCTCCGATTTGAACACCAGAGAGGAAAAGAAGAATTAGATCAATATAGTCACTGTTTCGGTAGATAAGAGCCTTTAGTATGAAACGCAGAAAAAGGGGGAAGGGGTTAAGAATATCCACCCTTCATCAAGCATTTTAAATATCGTGCAAAGTTTATGTGAAGTCAAAATAGGCATACAATTAAATCAGATCAAATAAACGATAAGCAATAAATACCTAGTGAGGTGCTGGGCTTAATTCTTGACAATGATAAACCTCCCATGCGGGTGTAAAACAAATCATCTTTTGACTTGAAAAGAAAAAAAGGGGATTTCCAGGTAACAACCAAAAAGAAAACCTTGTTGAGAAAAAGGGAGGAAGAAAAAGGGGCAAGCAGCGGTGAAGTGAGGTGAGGTGAATCGAGGTCTATTCTAAACGCTGCTGTTTCTTCAACCCCAACCCCCCCCCCCCCC
>PDND01000245.1:6293-38777 GCA_002572855.1 [Emmonsia] crescens
CTCCGGGTATCTGGAGAAGAACCAAAAAGTTGTTTCTCCGGGTATCTGGAGAAGAACCAAAAAGTTGTTTCTCTGAGTATCTGAAGAAGAATCAAAAAGTTGTTTCTCCGGGTATCTGGAGAAGAACCAAAAAGTTGTTTCTCCGGGTATCTGGAGAAGATTATCAGCCAGAGTCCTTTTCTTGTGGTAGCGAGCGCTGGTGGTTAGTTGAGCTACGTAATCCGTAGTATCTACCTTGATAGGTCGGTGCCCACGTGGTGTTTCGGGCATGAGGATTAAAAAACGGGCCCGGCTTATCTCAGTAAACTTAGACGCTTCGCCAATATTTGCTAGTTTAATAATAGATACATAGATATGATTAGCCATTCTATCTACAGAAATGTTATTTCAATCTTTCACGAAGCAGTTCCAGTTTGTTAGTAACACGGTTACATTTTTATATATATGAAGACTTTGAGATAGAAAAGGTTGCTTCACAATATCACAGATAGATCATTTGGGTTACACCAGACCTTATTAAAATGTCTATTTTCTATTGATTGATATAACTCAATATTCATGTATGAAGTACTCCGTACATCATTGAAAATTGTCTCTCAAAAAAAAACACAGTTACATTTTGAAGAGATTTCAAAAGATGAAGATAGAATCACCAACACTCATTATAATATAATAAAAACACCTCTCAGAGTTAGTTATATCCTATATGAACCTCCGGATATCAATATTAATATATATAATCTTCATATCGTAACTAGGCACGCAGGCAGCTATCTCTATATTGCAGTATCCTTAGCGCGAAATCTTCACTCATCTTCATATTATAATATCTCAATCTATACAAATCACTGGCATTTCGGTGCTAGCAGAAAATGAAGCGAGAGAGATGAAGATTTCAAATATAATAGTTTTGTGTTGATTGAATCAATGTTTGAGATAGATGTATGACATTGAAAAATGTCATATATTTTGTATGAGAGATTCCAAAACCTCACGTACGCAGGGACCGTTTCTTCTCAGACTCTCTATGAGATTTTCGACGATTAGTTGATCACTTCCAAGGTTCCTAATATGATTAGTGTGGTTGGTTTTGCATGCCGCTTCAAAAAATCGAGGAGAGAGTCTGAGCACGCTGAGATAACGTCCAGGTTTGCTTCCAAGGTTATTTTTTTAACTACCTAAGTATTTCTCCAGCTTCTTCGTTTGCGGGCCTTGTTTTAGCACATACGAAAACAAATTCAAGCAATCATTCTAGTATCTAGAACAGCAAACACGGGTAAGCAACCTTCATCTAGAGCTATGAGTCCACAAGACTCGTCCGCGTAGCATCAAGAACAAGACCCCCTGATGTAAAGCTGTTTCCAAATACTCTTATCTTATCTTTCCGCTGGCTGGCTCCGCGCGCTCTCAAGATTATACTTAACTTCCCGTTTATCCCGCGTGGGAGAAGTAAACCTTCCCTTTTTTCCTTGTCAGCTTCCCATTTTCTCATTTTCCCTTCCTCCTGAATATAAATAGGATTTGCGGAACGCATGGTTGACTGAACTGACTCTAGCCAAGGAGGCACCTAGGTAATTGACAACGCGGGCAGCCGAGCATCGGGTCCTGTTTTGCCAGACACCATGTCTTGTGCTGCTGGCATCTTGCTGGAGCGAATGCCACGCAATCAAATTAAGCTTTGTCAGGGCAACTAATTAGAAGTCCTGACAGCCCTTGCTACACAATTCCAAGGTGATAGTTAGATGCATTGTCCATTATGGAAGTAAAATGGCTGTGATGATTCAAATAGCTAGGATAAACGCAGTCGATTCTTTTTAGTTGAAATATGGTGGAATTGGTTGAAGTGGTTGAGAATTGGTGATTGGGATTAGTAAGTTAAGTTAGCCCTAACTTGTTTAGCCCCTTAACAACCCGCGCGATTTTCGTGATACAACAGCCAAACAGGAGATTATGAGACGAACAAACCTCCCTTTCACTTCCTTTTGTTCCTGTTGTTAATTAACTGGCTGCACTACATAGTGATATGTCTTGTGATGTTTCTGCCCAGAAAAAATTCCGAAAGAACTTCTGGATGAATGCCTACATGTCTAGAAATCTCGAAATTATTCAAGCCAATTTACCAGCACTTAAATTTTCCGAATCAAAATTATGTACGTCTGACTTCATCATCCCAGTTCATCCAATCGTAAACTACCGAATCGAACCAAAGAGAGAGCGGGGAATAGAAAAGATAAATAAAGCGCAAAAGGGAACCCCGAAAACAAAAATGAATCAAAAATCAAAATCCCTTGAACTTCGGTATAAAACACCCATGGAAAACACCCGCAGCGAACAAGGAACGGAAAAAAAAGAAGAAGAAAAGAAAAACTAACTAAAACCAAATATTTAAACCCATTTTCCAGCAACTTTCTTTTTTTCTTTCGCTTTCATTTTAACTGATCCACATTCGGAGACGCAGACGCAGGAGGTGGTGGATGATAAGGCCCAGCCTCCAACTCGACAAACGCACCCGTCCCCTCACCGCTCAACTCATGCGGTGCGTTTTCAGGAATATCCCCCGGCTTATGCGACTCCATCATACCGTTAATATTCCCGCCCCCTTGCTTATCCCAGCCCCATGGCGGCGGAGAGGAAGAGGGCGTGATCACAGTGCTCAGATGTCTGCTATGTGGCGTGTTATCCGCACTGATATAGCTCATATGACCCGCCTGTGAACCCACGACTGTTCCGCCCATCTCGCTCGGCGGCGCCCCACCAATTTCGCTCTTCGCGCCCGATGACCACCCCCCCAGCCCACCGCCGCCGGATGACAGCGCCCATCGCCGCGTGCGGTCGGTCTGGGTGCCATCTTCGGATTGGCGCCATTTGCGGTAGATGTCGAGGCGGCCTAGGAGGAAGAAGAGGGCACCGAGGATGGCGATGCCAAGGACGGAGCCGACGACGATGCCGGCAATGGCGCCGCTACTCAGGGAGTGGTGCCCGGATGGAGTTGGGGTTGTCGTTGGGGAGGAGCCTGGTGGCCCTCCTCCTTCTCGTCCTTCGGCTGGTGGGTGCTCCCCTGGTTCCAGTTGGAAGGGAGACCTCATGGCTTTATTATGTTGCTTCTCCCAGGTCATGGTTTCATTCTATTGTGGGGGGACGGGGGGGTCAAGGGGGCCTGTTTGTTAGTTAAATGTGCTGGGGTATTGGAAACCCTTTTTTACACAACGGATAAAAACAAAGGTTTCCATACCGGGTTGATTGCGCCAACCATTCCGTTCGTTATGCATGAACCGATCCCGGTACAGTAGAAGAAAATCGGCTGGGAGATCCTGTTAGCCTGGGATGCCTCTTTTCATTTCGTCTCTCATTTGAGGAAGGAAATTGAGGCGAGAGAGCAAAGCTACAAGGAGGCTATATACCTCCGTAGTATCGACCGTCCAGCTCCATATTTTAGGCTAGAAGAAGGAAAGGGAGTTAGTAACGTTGACCACAAAGAAGGATAGGATAGGAGAAGAGAAGAGAAGCGAAGAGAGAAGCTGAGAAAACTGACTGTTGTATAACTGGTTAGTTCGAAATGCCCTGAAAAGAATACATCATGGGTTGCCGGCACACACGGGGCGTCGAAATCCGCCTTCACCACCGAATGGTTCGACGGATAGAACTCGAAAAGGATTTCATCGCCTACGTCTGCCCGAACGCTCCTGGGCTCGTACGCGTGTGGGCTCTGCTTTGGTGCGACTGATATGGTATGGGTTGCTCGGCCTAGCTTTATTGATGATGATGATGATGTCTCTGTTGGTGTCGCTTGGATTGGGGGGGCCAAGCCGGCACCAGTTTTAGATGATGGCTGGCTCATGCTGCTCTAGTTATATTCCTCACTGCTTGAGTTTGTTTTTGATATATCGAATCGCTGCAGCAGGGAAAAAAAATAAAAATCGCGGATGAGATTCTCTGAACCAAATCGCGGGAGAAATCAACTAAGCACAGCCAGGAGTACTAGAGAGAGGTGGGAAGAAGAAGTGAAACAGTGACGAAGGAAATGAAGAAGGATTGGACCAAAATAGCAACAGGGAGGAGAGGGGGTTGCACGGCTGGGTTTAGATGTTGGTGCATGATTCGAGCGTTATTGGATGCGACATCAGGTCTGTACCGGAACGGGCTTGGTTATCCCATTATTTGGACCGGGTATCAATGCAGTGCACTCTTGTCACTGTCTTCTTAAGTTCTTAGCCGGGTCCCTTTCCTCTTCTGGTTGTTATTTTGCCTACATGTAGGTTTCCTAGGTCACAACTCTAGAGAGTCAGAGTGATTATCCAGCTGAGCTGCGCCGTACAAAGGTGATAGCTTTCTATCTCTATCTATTGCGTGACTAGTCCTGTCAATCCCCTATGACATTTCTTCATTTGTACCTGCTCCATTGCTAGCCACCTGAGGCGGGGGCCAGAGTGGGCGGTGAGAAATAATGTAACTAACGTTTTCTTTGTCCGAAGCATTGAAGAAGTGCCCGTCACCAGTTGCATTTGGAAAACCTGCACGGAGCTGAAAGTTAAAGAAATTCTCCGCTGTTACTTTAAAATGAAGAGGTATGTATGTCATCTTCTCTTTTCCAAGAAAGAAAGAAAAAATATGTTGAAATTGATAAAATTGACTGAATGATCAACAATGAACATCAACCGCTTTGAGATCTTGCACCCGTACTCCCGTGTACGTACGTGGTTGCGGTTGTGGTTGTTTGTACACGTTCACCAACAAAACATTGAAGCTATCACAGCGTTTATTGGGCCGATGGACAACGGCAGCAGCGAAGCTAATGTATATCAAGAGCCAAGAAATACATACCTACAGCTTGCAGGGATTCGATGCTTCTTCGGGCAGTTCTGGTAGGCTATGATTAGCGTAATATGCGTGGTTCATCCCGGTCACATTTTTGCGGTATTATTCCTTTTTCCGTCGGGGTGCAAGACCACGGTGCTGCGGATTCATTCCTTAAGGCTTCAGAATGGCGGAGATTATCAGCAATGACATCCATGAATATATACATAAGTACTCCTGCGGGATGCGGGGTTGCTCACTTCTCAGCCTCTTCTTCGTTTTAGAAGGGAAGACAATCTAATTATATTGATGCCACTGGCACAGGCCGGAAGGGAAGGGAAGTGTAATGTAACATAAACCGGTTTGTCCCTCTGTTCCCCTCCTCTTCCTGTTATTTTCAAATTGTTTGCTTTTTCTCTTTACATATTCAATCCCTGACTGAGAACTTGTTATCACAAGTTGTTGAAATATTGACCAGTAAAGTGGTCTCTTAATTCTTGTTATCAGGCTTGTCCCTTTTTTAACCTGATCATAAAAGGAGTTCCCAGCCTCTGTAAAAGATGAGAAGGGGAAGTAAAGGCTCTGCAAAAGCAAAAGATAGCTGTGTATTATCTAGTTATCTACTACGTAGGTATGTACGGAGTAAAGGTGGTGGGGGGGGGGGGATACTTAGAATAACTAGGGGCAATAAGCGCTCTCTGGGCCATGATTGGGGAATTTACCCACAGAGCTGACGGGTATAAAGTTAGTGCAATCTAATTATATCTTTAGCTGGTAGTGATGGATTTAGTGTCATTGAGAGGAGAATAAGATAGAACTATTATTTCTATTAAAAAAAATACACATACACAACTTTATATAAAAGAAACTGTTTGAAAATCAAAGTAATTGCTATTATTCATTCAATTCGGCCTTATGTCACTGAATAAGAGTATATAGCAGAACTAAACTTACACTAATTGAAATATGGAAACATTAGCATTTTTTATATGAAGGGCCACATATACAAGAATATTAGAGATCGTGGCTGCGAATTCCGCCTATTCATAATCCTCTGTCTGATAATATATATGTAACTTATACAGTTCCAATAGTTCCATCGATGAAACAACCAGTACCTGAAAAATAAAAAGCTAAAAGAAAACATTATAAAGAAGGTCTTGAGATTTTGTACTGTACCGTACATTGCACAACATCAGCACACTTAAGTTACTAAGAATTGATCCTTTTGACTCTGTCGTTCTCTAACACATATGACAGTGTGTGCTCGACAAGTCCGACGAAGGCGCAGATTATGCGTTAAGCAATGAATCAACCGTATGGCTGATAGATATCACGTTTCTAGTTGAGATGCAATGATTCTTCCCCATCTTTTTATGTGTATTTTTATTTCTATCTTATATGTGTGTACTTATATAGTTATAGAGAATCGTCGCTAAGAGCTGGGTTGTGACTTTAGCTTTGACTTCAACCTTATCCTTACCTCCTCTAGAATCGAAATATTCTGATAACTACCGCTTTTAATTCAAGTCGGAAATTTATCTGCTTATGATTCAATATGTATTTTCAGGGCGACTGAATAGCAGCTCTAGCAAGTTCTCGAGGCCATCAGGATGATTAAGACAAGACCGAGATAAGTCAGCGCCCCCTTTAACGAGCCCGGTCGGATATCATAACTAACTGAGCTAAGGGCGCCGGCGGGTTGGAGAGTTCGATAAGTGCGGGTTAGCGTATTCAACTAGTTAATGGGGGCGCTCCTTTGGAGTCTGGGGAACCAGAGACCAGAGACCAGAGTGGCAGAGCTGCTGATAACTTAACTGAAGGGCGATGTTCATGGATTTATTGACAAGCACAAACAGCTCACGGAATTGATCCATGTATATCAATCTGCCCACAGGCCACAGCTGCAGGAGGGAGACCTTTCGGAACCTTCGGCAAGAAACGCCCCTCTCGTTTGTGAATAACACCAAAGAGATGCATCGTTCCCAACCTTGGAAGCGTGCATCCGACCTAATAGTGTCTGTTGAGCGTTGACTATGATCAGAAACGGAAAGGTTCTATATTGCAGAAAGTTTATATAGCAGGCCTCACTATGAGCAACATTGCCAACAACCTCCTTTCTTTCCCTTGATCTGACGTCTATCAACGCCTTCATTACCCCATAATTGAGCATTCCTGGCTAATCTCCGTCTAACAGCAGCACTCCGGTGTTTGGCGGAAAACTTTCGTATTACTTTCTCCCTTCGTCCGTTTAGCCTTTTCTTCTTGATACCGTACTCCACATACTACTCCCAAACCCCCACTCATTGCCCCTGTGCCGCATCTGCCATCTTGGCTATTCGACGGCTAGCAAAATGGTGAATCTAGGCAAATATCTCACTCGAAACGACTGCGGTCAGATCGAATATGAATGCGCCCACTGTTACAAAACTACTACTTCGCTCACTGCCCTGGGCCAACACTGCCGCGATTCCCCCGCCCACGCCTGGTGCTGGCGTTGTGAAAGGGTGTTCCCTCACGATGCGGCATTGCGTAACCATCTGATAGATTCGTCTTCACATAACATCTGCGAGAGGGACGATTGTGATGAGGACTTCCTCACATATAGCGACTGGGTTGCCCATAATGAGGAGCTCCATAACTGGTGCCAGCCTTGCAACTGGTTTGCAAACAGTCAGTACGAGCTCAGAGAGCATGATATCGAAGACCATTTCATGTGTGAAGACTGTGATTTATTCTTCCACAACGATAATAATTTGCGAATGGTAAGTACTTTCCAGTTTGTGAAACACACTTGCAAGACTTTACTACCCTTCTCCTCGACTTTTCTTTCCCTTACTTTTCTGTTCTTTACTGACTTTTCATAGCATATGATCACACACCAGGAGCGAGATAAACAATGTTACGGATGCGACAAAATGTTCAAATCCTTTTCGTCCATGTTGATCCACCTTGAATCCGGAAACTGTTGCACAAGCAGAGACGAGCTGAACACCCTAGCTGCTGACTTTAGCGACAGCGATGAATATTTTCAAAGTTTTCACCAATACTATCCATTCCATTGCCCAGACTGTGGAATCGAGTTTCGCTACCTATCTGCGCTCTACCAGCATGTCGAGATGCGCCCGGACTGTCAATACTTGCTTGAACATCCCAATTGTCTTCAGTCGCTGGAATATTACCTCGAATATGCGTTGTAGTCTTACAACTACGTTTCTTGTTTTTCGGTTTCTTTGCTTGCCTAGCCGCGCGTTATTTTATTTGAAAGTTTGAGTACTGTATGCATTATAATTAAGGGTCGGTGGAGGAATACTGCATTCAGCTTTGCATGTGGTTGTGTTCTTTGAGCTTTTTCTTCTTCTTCCTATTTTTTGCCTTCCCCATTCTTGAATCGTGCAAGAGCTCATATATTTCTTTGTCTCTTCGATTATGTATGATTGTATCTTTCTTTGCACTACTTTCTTTCTTCTTTCCTCTTCCTGAGGGTCCCTCTTTGGCCTCACGCCCTGGGTACCCCACAAAAACTGAGGCTTTTTTTTTCTTTTTTGGGCTTTCTTCTTAGTCCAGAGTGCATGTGGAGGGTAGGTTTAAATGCAACTCTTTGCCGCTTTATCATAATTTTCTTTTTCTTAACTATCTTTTTCAACAACAGAATGCGGAAAGGGGCATTTTGTCGTTTGCGTCTTCTTTGTCTATGAAGACTGCACGCAAAGTGGGCGCCCATAAAAGATATGAATTCCATAAATTTTCTTTCTATGAAGGGATGTATCGCCCTGGTTTAGTGTGTGTTGTTCAATTTTTCTTTTGGTTCCTTGTTTATTCTGTTTACTGCCACCGGTTGGCGGGAGTTTTCAGGGGGTGGTCCGTGCATGGCTGATATTCCAAGGTTCCTGACGTATAAGCCTCGATTTTGCCGTCGACTTCTCTGAGGATCCCATATGTTTGTCCTATAACAGAGTTCGGGGGGCGGGTGGGGACTTTACCCATACGGCGTGGATTTATATGCGTATCGACTGAAAAATTGCCTTCTCTTTTTTTCTCCGTGCTGAGGTGTTCAGGATATGAGGTTTGGTTCTCCAGCATGCAAGTTACTCATAGCGGAATACTCTCCTGATTAGCAATATGCCCACCCGACATTGGTTTGCAAAGAGTCCGGGATCCTCTCGACCTGCTTGGATCATTCTGAGCTGTGTGAAAGATTATGAGAGAGAGTAGGGGAAGAGCATAGAACCTCTGCGATGGCTGGTTTCATTATGAAGTGGTTTGTTGAAGCCAGGCTTTTCCCCTTCTACTATGCCCGAGATAAGAAGTGTATCTAGGAACTATTATTCAATAAGGTATGCTGAAGAAGAAGAGGAATCCAGTGGCAAACCAATTGTTAACACACTCGTGACCTTTGGTTGAGCAATATATTGTGGTCCATTATCAATTTGATTTGCAGTTGGCTAATCTATCTTCCTCTAGGTTCGTGCATGTTCTCCATATATTCCATCATCATCTGTTCTGTTCATCATCGTTTACCTTCCCTTCTACCTCAAATTCTTTGGGGAGATCAGGCCATGTTTCAGAGTCCAAATCAAATAATTCTATGGAACTTAAAAACCCCTGAGAGCCCACAAAAATGGTCAATCTGAAGTTTCGCACTGTTTATACTCTATGCTGTTTGTTGCCTGTACCCTAGCCTATACACTGATTTGATACCGGTCCCTTTTCATTGCATTTTTTTTGATTCCACTATCTTTTCCTTTTCTACTTCGCCTTGCTGATGGCATCAAATCAAAATCCTGGCCCAAACCTTACCGATGCGCCGGTGGTGTTTAATGCCCCAGAAACAACCCAAGTCACGTCCAAGCTAGGGCTATTGCCAATCGAACTTCAGCGCAAAATCTTGGACAATGTAAGGCGCATGGAGTTGAACCCGTGGATAATATTTGCGGCGTTTTGCTAATATATGCTGACAGGTTTCAAGACGGGATATTCTCAACGTCGCCCAAGTCAAAGCCATGTCATATGCTGCTCGCCTATCTATATACACTACGGTTTCCCTCCGCCTCGCGCAACATGAAGACTTTGGCCGAGACATAAATCAATTTATGGCCGCGGGTCCGCATAATATGTCTCTGGTACAAAACCTTTCGATCCTAAATTCGAAGCGGAGAAGGGGCAGAGGCACACTCGGCATGGATGAACCTCCCCATCGTTTTGACCGTTCCGGTGAATGGAAGCAAAGTGGTCTGTTCACGGAATATGCCAACCGCTTCAACCAGGCGATGCGAATTTTGTTTGCCAGGATTCCCAATCTACGAACTGTCCGGTAAGCCATGGCCCAAAAAAAAAAAAACCTCTTCATTATTTCATTTAAGGATCAATCTAATTTACTCCCGTAGCTGGTTTCATTTATTCAAAATGGACTATGAAACTTTCGCTTTCCTTTTTGCGACCTATGTTGACACATTGATGGGCATCGAAACGTATACACTGACCGGCGACGAAGTCCCAATTCTTCCCGGACAACCTAATTTGACACAATTCCCCCGGTTGAGAATAGCGCTCTATGCCTTCCAGACATCTGGCCAGAATAAAACCCTTAATCCATCGGTTGTATCATTGTTTGCCCGTTTAACTCAACGCCTCAGTCATCTAGTGCTTGGGGACGAACGTCTAGTTCGCAGGGTGGATAACACCGCGGCTACCAGATCAGATCCTCCCTATGTACAGTTGTCTGTCTATGAAATTTTACGCCCATTAGCCCGAGCACCAGCCAACTTCGACAATTTCTCCAAATTGGATGTTATCGGTATGGATATCACTCCGCCGCCAAACCAACCAGTCCCCTTACGCCCGGCTTTCGACTTGTACAATCTCAGAAGGCTCAGCCTTGTTTCCTGCGTTGGCACAGAGGGCCTTTTGGACATACTCTCAATGCCTGCGCCTCATGCGATTTTTCCATATGTGTTTACTCGGATGCGGTTGAAAGAGTTCTGTATCCGCTACGAAGGTCCTACGCCAGAACTGAAAGCTGCCTTAGAACGGTTTCTAACTTCGTTTACTGGCCTGGAGCTTCTATCCGTGCTCCTTGACGATGAGCCAGAAAACGAGATGATTGATCACACCGGATTTATGGTTGCACATGGGCAGACCTTAAAAGTTCTTGTATGGGAAGTTCGGAAACTTAATCGACACGAACGTCCTTTCGGGTTGGAGGATCCTGTTGGGGACAAACCTGCTTTCATTGAGCTTTTGAGCGAGACCTGCCCGAATCTCCGGGAACTTGGCGTCGTCCTAAACATGCGACTTTTGTACCAAAGGGGTCGGGCTGTCGATAGAATCAGCTCGCATCGCCCTTTTGCAATGTTGCGGCTACCACATCTTAAAACGCTTCATTGCCGTGAATCTTTTGTCACGAAGGGGCGCTTATTGTCAACAGCCTTTGTCCTCAACGCAACCAAGGCCATTGCAACATCGTTTCTCGACTGGGCATTTCACTCCCACGGCTGCTCATCGCCGCTGGAGCTGTTAGCTGTTGGCCCGCTAACCTTTCGTGATCGTTGGATTCATAACCACTACTCTCAGGATTACACCGAAAATCCGGACGTTGGGCCGATGTTTTATGATGTCGGAACATATCCGGATAATTTAACGGGTATCGCACATCGGTTAAACCCGTTGTTGAAAATGAGACAGCCCCATCTAGATATCGTATTAGATGATGTCGAAATTATCAAGCAAGATTACAAGCACACGCGTGTCTTTGATTCCTACTGGCTGAGATAGCTGGCTGCGCCATGGACACCAGATTCTCAGGGCAACGTAGCTGTTACGTATCAGCCCTTCCTTCCCGGCTATCTAGGACTTTTTTCTTCCCTAGTTCAATCCTCCTATGCCCCTGCACTACCGTTTCTTCTACCTTGAAAATTATAGTTGCCTAGTTGTCTAGGGCAGCCCCGACGCTCGGTCATCATGGCTTCATAGACTCTTTCTATTAACACTTTCCCAACCAGATGGGGCCCCAATGTTATATGAGAGTGCTGATTTGCAGAGCTCGGCCTCCCTACAGAAGAGAATTTTATTTCGGTTGGTTTATTTGACAATTCGCCAACCCACCTCTTATAATGCTATCGTCATGCTCCTCCTCGTTCCCCCGGGCGCCGTATTCCCCAACATGACTGAATACATTTCTAGCTGCTCCTTCCCCTATAGGGGCAATTATTTTTGGGGCCCCGTCATATCGGCGACCGACAACTGCCCCTGAATTTAGTTTCAGAAAACCATTTCCTGTCCCGTGACCTCGTAACTCCGTTGGGCCCTCCTCGCCCCTTATGTTCCGCAAAATCCGGTTAATCAAATCCCAACTAGTTGCTCCCCCCCGTACCCCCACAGCCTTTTTATTTTCCTTTCCTTCCTCCTTTGTATTGGCTCCCGCTTCCATTTTCAGAGGCAGTTGGGCTTAGACCCTATTGTCGGGCAGATGAGGCCCAAAGCTGAAATATGGCAGAACAAGACACAGCTCTTTCCTGTTCATGTCTTTATTGCCCACTGTTTCCCCTGCAATCATTTTGTTCCTCTGCTTTTTCCTGAAATTCATTACCGATTCTCAGAAGCCTCCACCCCCACACATTCGGGGCCAGGTATTTTGGTTTTGTCAATGCCTAATGTAACAACGCCCCTGCCTCGTATGGTTTCCCATTCTACTTTTCCGACACTGTCTTTGGCCTTTGGAATTCAGGGCATCCTTGGCAAACTGAGCCTCCCAACCTCGTGCGATATTCCCAGTTTTCCTGTCGGCCTTGTTACTAAGGTATGCTGCCTTTGGTATCATCCAATGCGCTTCCCCAGTTATTGCCTCAGTCTTACTCCCCTTGCAAGATTTCTAGTCAGCTCTACCTCTGAGTGATCGGATCAGAAGATTTCTTTGCCTCTTGGTAATTTTATACTGCAAAACCAGAGTTTCTTCCAAGAACCGATATCGACACTTACTAATCCAACGATTCGAGATTGTATTGTTGAGTAACATGGGATTATAAACCCAATTGCATGCAATGCAGAGGAGGTACATATTTCTCATTTGAATGATACAGGTTATAACATTCCAAGGATTACCATTGATTTCCTCAAACAACCACCCCCGCCCCTTTAGTCCTTTGCCCCGAACATGATATTTATCCTATTCTCTTGAACTCCATTACCATCACCTCCGCTATGTTGTTGTTGTTGTTCGGGTGAAGTTCCTCCGTACACCTTTTGATTTCCCGGGCATTTTTCCAATATCTCGGGGAGCCACTAGTTTGTTTTCTTCCATTCCCGTGTTTGGCAAAAGAACGACTTATTGTTGTTTAGCCCAGCTTGTTTGGGCGACGAAGAATTGGCCCTGGTATTCTTGAGCCAAGGGTTTAATTTTCTTCGGCTTGCTTTTTGTCTTGAAAATGACATCTGTGACCGATGTATGGATTTTCTTTCGATGAACAAAAAGGGAAACCTGATCGCCCGTGGGGGTATAGGGTGCTCTTCCACGAATCTGTACTGTACATTGCATGTACGTTGACTTTAGTCAGCCTTTTATTGCAAAGTTAATAATTTCTGGATTATTCGTTATTTATCCTGCTGACACACATTTCCTTGGGTTCCATAGATTACCTCAACATATTTCTACGTTCCTCTTTGCTCCATACCTAAGTCCCTGTTAGTTTGGGTCAATTGCAAAAGACCGCAGTCTTCGTCATTCTCCCCTTCAATCATTGCTAGAACAGTCGTGCACACTCTTATCTTGTAATTTCAGTTGATAACTGGAGCGAAGATTTGGGGGTACTGGTGCACCATTGGGCCCGGATCATGTTCGTAATTCTGCTTAAAAAGGCTTGTTAATTGCTTCGAGAAGCTCATAGATCAATAATTAACGTAAATAACGTTAGTCGTTGTTCCGCAACCTTAAAATAACCTTGGAAGCTTAATTACTGGCCCCACATCTATATGAATAAGCAATCACGTGACCAACCTTCTCGAAAGCCTCAACCTCAAAGCCAAATTAACAACTTTTCCGCATCACAGGAAGCAAAGCTGTGGTCTCTATCTGCGCATGCGTAGATATTACTCGAAACCTTTCCGTTGGGCATCCATCCCATGCCCATCATGGACTCGGAGTTACTGGCTGAGTTCCGTTAACAGAGAACAGTCATGCAGCCCCAACCGACTGAAAGGCTTTGACCGACACGGACCGATCCGGTGGCAGAGTACAGGCTCTATTGTTGGTGAGCCATCGTCGACCATTTATGCATTGTCAACGGCCCCAGGCCGAGCGGCCATTGCGATTGTTCGCGTATCTGGACCGTCTTGCGTTCAGGTTTGTTCTCCTAGAAACCCCCCCCTATTATGTTGCTCTGTTTCCTAAAGGCCGTTTCCAATGGCCTCGCTAGATCTATAACGCGCTCTGCCCCAAAAGTCCGCTTCCAAGCCCTCGAGTTGCCGCCCTTCGCACCCTTTTCGACCCTTACGTTCCTCCCTCCGTCAACACCGTCCTTGACACAGCTATTGTGTTATATTTCCCAGCCCCGAAAACCGTCACCGGAGAGGACGTCCTTGAACTGCATATCCATGGCGGGCCCGCCGTGGTAAAAGCCGTTCTCAATGCAATTCCCCGATGCGCGAAAGTTGTTTCTACTGAGAAACTCAACCCGCCCTCCATCCGATACGCGGAACCCGGCGAATTCACGCGTCGCGCATTCCTCAATGACCGCCTATCTTTACCCCAGATCGAATCACTGGGAAATACTCTTTCTGCGGAGACGGAGCAGCAGCGCCGTTTGGCCGTCCGAGGAACGAACGATTCCCTTGCAAATAGATACGAGCGTTGGCGTCAGCAACTACTCTATGCTCGGGGAGAAATGGAGGCGCTGATCGACTTTTCGGAGGATCAGCATTTCGACGAGTCGGCCGAGGAGTTCGTGTCTTCCATTACAGGAGAAATTCGCAATTTGGTTCGACAAATTAACCTACACATTGAAAACGCTTCCAAAGGTGAATTGCTACGAAGTGGGATCAAAGTTGCGCTTCTCGGGGCTCCCAACGCAGGTAAAAGCTCGCTGTTGAACAGAATTGTTGGGCGAGAAGCGGCTATTGTGAGCAGTGAGGAAGGGACTACAAGGGACATTGTGGATGTTGGTGTCGATCTCGATGGTTATTTCTGCAAGTTTGGGGATATGGCTGGATTGCGATCTGGCGATACAGCCCAGCCTGGCCAGATGCCCATTGGCGCAGTGGAACAAGAAGGTATTCGAAGAGCGAAGGCACGTGCGTTGGAATCAGATGTTGTTATCGTGGTTCTTTCATTAGAGGAGTGCGATAACGGGACGGGCGCAAAGTTGGTCCTCGAGCCTGAGGTAGTTGATGCCGTTCAAAGCTGTATAGCCCTCGACAAGCACATGATTGTGGCAGTTAACAAGGCGGACAAATACTCATCAGCCACTAATACGGCTGAAACACAGCAAATGCTTGTCGATAGCTTGGCTGGTGAAATCTCATCTGTGGTACCCTGCGTGGCCCAAGATCAGATCTTCGTAATTTCGTGCAGGGAGGCCGAGAACGAGCAATCCCAAAAGGCAGACCCTGGCAACATACAAACTCTTCTTGGGGGGCTAATTCGCACATTTAAGAGGATATCCACACCATCTGAATTGGAAAATGAAAATGACCAATTTGATAAATTATATTGGGAAGACTCACTGGGAGTCACGCATCGACAAAGTTCTAATTTACAAAAATGTGTCCAGCACTTAAACGACTTTCTATCCCAAACATGCCAAACTCCTGATAATGCTGGAAACGCTGAACAAATTGAGCTGAACATCGACATCGTAACGGCGGCAGAACATCTTCGGTTTGCGGCCGATTGTCTAGCGAGAATTACCGGTCGTGGTGAGAGCGGGGACGTGGAGGATGTATTAGGAGTCGTATTTGAGAAGTAAACCCTCCTAGCAATTGAACCCTCCCCTTCCGTTCGTGACAATAGCCGTGATACTGACGACGTAACTGCCCACAGATTTTGTGTCGGCAAATGAGTGTAGGTTTCCGTTCCGTCGAAAACGTCTATGAAGAGCAAATAGCTCGTAATCGAAACTCCGTCATCTCGTCGTAAGGCAAGTCTAAACCATTCTGTCTGCTGTTTTATCTTGCGTCCCCACGTCCCACCTTAAATTCTCGTCGCGAATTCGAAACGCATCGCTCCGTCCACCCCATTTCTCCCCACCCTCCGGCTATGAATCGTCGCTATCACCGTCATTCACATCATTGTAACCGCCCCGTCCTTGCAAATATAAAGGCATAGTGGTTGAGGATATGGATCGCTCGTTGGGACAGTTATAGCCACCACGTCCCATTGGTGCTTGCATTTGGATAAAGGGAAGCGTGCGAGGAAGGCTGCACCTGTATTGCACGTGGATATTGGCTTCTGACGATCTCAGATCTGCGGTCGGTTGCCTTGGAATGAGATTGAGGCTGTTCGATTTGGGCGTGGATTCGTCGGGCTGCTTTGGGTTCTAGGTGTTGCTTCAGTTATAACCTCCACGACCCATGTGCTATATTTCTTGTCGGCTGTTGATTAAGTCTTTCGGTTGGTTTCTTGTCCTGATAGAGATGATAAATATATCAATAAAGGAAGTTTCAAGGAGGCAAATTTGGACAAAAAAGAATTATAAAGTAGGACGAAAAGCTTAAAGAAAGATATGAATTATTATATATCTTGGTGAACGAAAGAATTCAAAAATGTAATTAAAAAGTGGTTATTTGTTTATGATGATTATAAGGGAAGAAAGAAAATGAAGTTTCCAGGCAGAAAGGAAGAAATCATCGCATTATATATAGCCCCCGTTTTCATTTATTTACTTGAGATTCCTGCCTAGCCACACATAAACGCCATAGGAGAGATACAGATTGATACACCAGATACCTGGGTCTTAAGGTATTCATTTGCTGGTTATGACTAATATTTGATAATCCCAGTCAGTAGTCATCCGAGAGAATATAAAAATAAAATGCGTGATACAACGAAAACAGCCACAAAAAAACGAATCCAGAAACAGCCAAACAAAAAACAAAGATTGTAAACGAAAAATGATTGGAAATTGAAAATAAACCAAGCTAAAAGGTTCTCCCAGAACAAACGAACAAGCGTCCGGACCCCAGCCATGCCATGCAGCCCCGTTCCCTCAGCAGGTACAGTGCATACAGGGAGATAATACGGAAACGTGTATTATGCAGGTCGGGATTGAACGACCAAGAAATATTCTGGCATGCGTACAAGCCACGATTCCGTCCCTCTTTTGGGGCTTATATGCTCCACTGGCTACCCAGCGTTCCCGCCCGCTGAAAATCGCACTGTTCTTTTCATGGCTAAAGCCCCTAGTCGGGATTGTGAGGATCCTGAGAGGGTACTAAGAATCGGGAGAAAACGAAGCTAAGCCTTAAAGTCCGAGTCACGTTTGACCATTTCGAGTTGTTGACACCTGATCTGTGAATAATAAGAATCGGAGCGGAATGTTTGGGGGGCCGGCCCTTGGTGTGCCTATCCGCTTGGCCCAGGCACCAAAGTCTAAAATAAGATCATCGGCCTTGAGTCTTGATTGTTTTTGAATGTATGCTTTTTAACTTAGAAAAACAAAGTTTTTCCCCTATTCTACGGCCAGGTCAGATTGAATCCCACAATGAGCAGAAACAAGTTCAATCCCTCTTGCGCTGAGATAGAGATAGAAACAAGCCAATTTCAAAGCTGAAAGGAGACAGAAAATGAATGGCTTTGATATCACGTGCCTCAGCCGCAAGTCACGGGCTGAGCCTAAAACTAAAAATAGGGATTACCAAGATTAGAATCATCCGCTAGTCCGAGTTTGGGTTTGCCCTAAATCATTTTTTTCTGCTCAGCATCCTCCGCTGTTCTTGGATGGGCTCCTTTAACAACGTTTGAATTTCAAGCAAAAATTACCCTACGTCTTAAATCGTGTATTTGTTTACTTGGATAAAATACTCAATGGAGCTATATCCCACGATCATATTGATACCATGTACCCGCAAGGTATCATGTCTTTCAGCGGGGTTAACGACATGACTAACTACCTTGTTTAACAAACTCGTTTAACGAACTCGTTACACGGCGAAGACCGACGCGATCAAACGAGGCCAGAATGCCTGTTGATCGACGAGACCGAATGACAAATTTTGAGGAAATAAATACCGAGTCGTAGCCCCAGTAGGAACACCTGGAGAGCAAGAGAAGAAGAAAAACCCCATTTCTCGTGATGAAACCTGTAGGCGCACAATGTCATAGCCAGAAACTTTGTGGAATACGATGGCCAGGGCGAGTAATAATACCAAGAAAACAAACGCGCGCAGAGTGAAACTTCAGAAAGAAAAAAGAAAAAACTGCCTTGCCAAGGGCCCAACCTAGAACAGGCTAGCCACCAGGTCTCGAACAGGAAATCGGCGGCCGGAGGGCCCCCACCGGGCTGAACGCATGTCATGATGCATTTTCGGATTAAGGTACGGAGTGCCGGGGGTGGTCAAACTAAAGGTACTAGTCCAGCTGCCAAAAGAGAGGACCCCCATTGCAACTCACTGATTGGTTTCCGATTTCACGGGCTGAAGAGTAATGGAGCCTTGGGTGTGGCTTGGTTCTTTCACTGTTTCGTTCTGAACTTCTGATACGCCCTATGAACAGATTAGCTGGGCTGTTGCAAGTCACTCCTAAGGACCAATCACTGCCTTTGGATCGATTATGGGGTGGGGGGCGAGCTTGTTTGCGCTCTGTGAATGAAAGGAGGGAGGAAGGAGAAAGAAAGAAGAATCGGAAATCAAATCTATAACGGTAGACATGCATTAAAGAGTTACTAAATGAGGACGCATTCTAGCAAGAAGGGAAAAAACAGTCATACAGCTCGACCGCGTACGGTGCTGCTATATAGCCCCTAATTTATACACGGTAATAGTATCAACGAAACAAAGACCACTGTATGAAAGCAAATGGTCGTTTTAAAATAGTGGAAATTTCCCCATTTGATTTCTTACCTTTTTTTTTCGGTAACAATGAATCGTCTGTTTGGGGACCTGAAACCCTCCCCGCCCTGTCAACATTTCAAACGGTCAATGACAACAATGAACGGTTCGTCTGATCAGGCCCAGTGCATGTGCGTTATTTCCTCTTTGTCCGCCGAGCCATATTATGAAACAACACTGGAAATGTGAGCAGGTTAAGAGTTAACAACTGTTGATATCTTGATTGCAGCTACAATGAAAGAAATAATATTGATTAGGCTCTTCCATTAAGTAACTACCCATGTTGCCTTTGATAGCATTACTACTAATAAAGGAGGTTATCGACAAACAAGAGGAAAAGAGGGTAAATTGAGCCGGCTGCATGCAGATTTACCGTTCGGATTCAGCTCGTTGTTATTCAATTAATATTTGAGCCATATTAAAAGCAGGTAAGCTGGGCTTCCAGTAAATGAATATACAGAACGCAAATTACTAGCCAAATGATTGAAGAGTTAATATCATGCAGCCTCGTTATTAAATCTCTCTTCTCCTACATTTTGCGTCCCGCCAAACGATTTTGTACGACATTCTAAATAAAAGTTTAAAGAGGAGAAGAAAATGAAAGAACGTGCCTTGGGACGGTACAAACACCTCTCACAGCATGTACCGCAGGCTCCCGGGATCTATGCTCTGCCACGTGGAACATGCGTATACGTATATCTAGTTGCGGAGCGCTGTGCTTGGAATTTATGGCGCACCAGTGAGACTGTTTCAGACACTGGAATTCCAAATAATAATGGACGAAAGGCTGGCCCAGTGGCTAGTGCGAAATAGGCCGAAAGAAAAAAAGTTGAATGGATGTAGAAAGAATGCCGAAAAACGCTGATTCTCCGGATATTATTGGAAGCAACATTTGAGAGAATTGATGAGCGAGTCGGCTAGGATAAACAATTTTTTACAAAAATTGAGATTTACACGGCCAGAGCAGATGCGACGCATGCAACTAAGTCACGATACACATAGATATGCTCAGCCAATCGAATACCCAACTGTTGCTGAACGCCCAAAAGTTATTTCGAGAATCGGTGCCCTTGGCTTCTTCGGAGGAGCGGGAGGATTCCCATCAGTCCGGCTAAGGGCAGGGGGTTCAGAGGTTCGAATAGCCCCCACGCGCTTGTTTACCTCCTCTCAAGAATGCCGAATCATACCGCCTGGCCTAGCGGTCATCTGCTTAACTGCCGAATAAACCGATGCTCTGAATACGAAGAGATCGAGCTGGCGGTGGCGTAAAAGGGCCCGTCTGCCGAGAGTAATAACTTCTGCAGAGAATAATGGAAAGTTGATGGGCCGGCCGCTTCCTGAGAATGAAGAACTTACAATGATTGACGGCTGGGGTCTTTGAAAATTCCCTTCATAATCCCCGAAATCAGCAGGTTAGAGGCCGGGGAGAAGTTGGGAGGTTCCCAAAATAGAACGGGGTCGGAGTCTGCTTTCGAGGGTGGAGGCCCCTGAGCCTATAGGCTGAAAATGACCCTCAAGGTTTGCTCCTCATCGTAGCGATGGCAAAAGCATAATTATTCAGGCATCCATCATTATTAGTTACTCCTCGGTTTCCCAATAATGTTTCAGAAGCGGCCAGCCATCGTGTATCTCGCTAAGTCTCTGCAGGCAGCTAGCTCTATTGGCGACTAGCTATGCAGCATTGAGTCATTCACGGATGTAGGACTAGGACCAAGCCGCCCGGAGTACACGGTACTTATGGGGGCCGTATTTACCTCTTGCTAACTTCCAGGTACCGAAAGTTAATTAGACTTCGGCGACAGCAGCCTGGGGCCCAAATTGTTTCGCCACATTCTTGAATGGAATTTTTCAATGAATACAAGCACAATGTCATCAGCCACTGTATCTCCAGTCCAGCCCAGCGCAGTTAGCTTGTACAATACATGTACAGTGATGTATTTTATGCATGTTTTGCAAGATAACCTAAATCACAGATCTAGTTCGAGGGAGTCCATCAACGCTCATTCCTCTACTCTTCAGCCCTAGACGGCAGCCCTAGATGGGTTTGAACCATCACCGTGAACAGTTTGACCAAGGCAGTTTTCTTATTTTTTTTTTTTTTTTTTGCATTGATGGGTTGACTAAAGGCATAATGAGTAGTTGTGAATCACTCCCTGGCCCATGTACTGGAGTAATGCATTTGTTGCGATGACATTTAAATCTCGTTGATTGGTTCTGGCCCCGGGAATATAAATCGCTGCAGCCGAATGTGGTTATTCCTTTCTAAAAAATATTGCCTAAGTATGTCATTCCAAATCATCCATTGTAGCACCTGTATCACCATCACCAATACTGACTCGCATCTGTCTAAAGAAAGCAACGAGATAAACGGGACAGAAGGGAGGAAAATATTCGACAGTTCCCTCGCACAACATTGCTGCTACCTTGTCAGGAAAAACAGAACTCAGCTCTCTGGCTCGTCTGAAGTTCCCGTTCTCAGTATCGTCCCTTGCAGGTCTGGAAGGCCGGCTCCATTCTCGGCAGCCTGAACTGGATTAGGGTGTGGCAGACGGGCAAATATGAGTAATACGATGCATGCAGTGTGAATCATGGGCCTTCATAGGGCTGAGCAAATCAAGGCACAACCGATCTGATACGGGGATGTTTTTTTCTTGGGCCCGGGAATCAGCCACGTTGGCAATCCGAGCCAGGGATTGCAGGGAGACAATGTTATACATCGTGGAAGTACTTCACAGGTATACCCAGTTTAGAGTGGCTGGGCAGTTAGACAGGTGAGGCTGGGCTGGCTGAATAATTAACCCCGTTCGTTTTCTTCTTGCTGCAGGGTCGCAATGGTTTTTTGTCCGATATTGAACGAGTGAAGATCTTTAAATATATTCGGTGATGTCATGGATGTCAGCTGATTCGGACATGACTAACCTTGGAAGTGAGTATTATTTTTGAGAAGTTGAAGGGCCATCCGCTCGATGCCGGTTTTTCAGTGAATCAGTGAGTCAGGCAGTCATTTTTCCTTTTCGTTTCTACACTAACCCGGTGGCAGAAAAATTACTGTAGCTTCGAGGGCAGGTGACCGCGATACGGCAGACTTCGGAAGCAGTATTAGAATTACAAAAGAACCCCAGTGAGATGAAAGGGGAACAAGTGAAACAAAAGATCATTAAATGAAGATTGACCGATTCTTCGCGAAATTCCTGAATCTGTCATCATATGATAATACTCCAGGTTGGCGAGTTTTGGTATTGGAACTGGTTGGGAGACTGGCTACGGTCGACAAAAAAGGGGGAAGGATTTCCAGGATCTTTGTTTTTAACCCAAGGACAGGAGAAGTAATGTACATGTACATACAAGGCAGAACTGGTTCTAAGATGATTCCAAACTAATTCTCGACATTTGATAAAATGCACGTAGAAAACATAGACAACATAACATATGAACCCGGGAGGGGGGATTCTAGGAGATATAGCAGGAGTTAAGAAGGAAGAAAGGAGAGAGGAAAGGCATGGTGGGGAGGAGTGGAAATCCCATTGAATGAACGCATGCCACCTCTCTCTCTCGCTGTCTCTTCCCCCTCAATCTCGATGCCAAAACAAAATTAAAAAAGAAAAGGGGGTTAGAGGAATCTTTTCAGTCAACCACACGTGAGAATAAGAGTACAATTCTGGTTTATCAAGGACGAGCTGGAATGAGGGCCATGTGTGTATAATAGTATGTGCGAATGTGAAACGTAAAGGGAGAAAAATAAAATAATCTAATATACGCGAAGGGAGAGAGGGAAAATCTTCAAGAGAATTGTACAGTACATAATAATCATAATCGGTATACGCTAGGTATTAAAAAAAGAAACGAGAAATAAACTATCGGAGTGTTAAAGAAAAGGGCGCGGCGGGGATGAATTGAAAAGAAAAGAGAAGAAAACTGGAAAATAAAAGCAATAATAGATGGGAACAATAAGAAAAGAAAAACATCAGCAATGTCAATTGACATTTTGCAGCAGTATAAAAGTATGCAGTGATATTAAGAAAGAGCACAAGCATCAAAACAGACAGACACTCTGGTTAGTAATTCTTCTTCCTTGTGTCAAAAAAACAAACAACATCAGCAGCACATACAATGTATCCCATTCTGAAAGAAAAAAACAAATACAAAACACAACACACAAAATGGAATATCTATGCAAAAACACACATAGGATGCCGCTATGAGATGGACAAGGAAATATATGATCACAATACAAAACAGAAACAAAAACAACAACAAAAAAGAGGTCACAGTAGTCGACAGCAAAAAATACCATTAAACCACGTCCAAACTCCGTAAAAAGCGAGCCAACAAGTCCACGCCGAAGAGATTTTTGATGAAGTTACCGTGTGCCGTGAACAAGGGAAGTTTGTGATTTTCTTCTTTCTTTCTTGGTTTACGACGATGGCTCTCCATCTTTAATACCAGAGACAACGATTGCCGGAGTTTCCGATGACCGCGGCGAATCGTCCGGCATAGTCGAGCTGACAGGAGAGGTAATCTGCCCATCGATCCCTTCTTCAGCTCCGGCAGAATCGGGTTCCTTCACCGGCGACAAAGGCCCGCCGTGATCGCCATCCTTGCCCTCGTTAGCCGCTGGGGTCCTTCTCCTTAGCCTCCGGTTGCGTCTAGCTTCTTCAGCACTCTCTCTACGGCGCGCACGATCTACACCGCCTTCCTTATCATTTCTAAGCCCCTGAAGCATGCTCGCAGCTCTATCGGCAATGTCTTCACCCTCAGATACTTGCGGTTCCTTGACTGGAGACGTTGGTTCATCTGCCTGACTGCGCGGACTGAGGAGATCCTCGCTGTGTGCGCTGTTGGCGTCATCGGCGTCGCCTTCGGTGCTCTTTTCGCCGGTTTCGGCAGCCAAGTCTGGGATCTGCTGCCCGGACGCAACCCTAACTTGGTGTCGCTCCTTCAGCCGCGCACGACGACGGCGATCACGCTGGTCTCGCGCCTGTGGTGCGGCCGCGCGCAGTTTCTCTAGTAGCGTATCCATGGCTCCACTGGATGAGGGCGATTGAGGACTCTCGGGCTTCTCTGCACGGCCATTGATAGCCGCCACATTGTTCCGTTTCCGGGCCAGTGACGCATCCATTCGCCGTCGCGATTCCTCCCAGGATACATTCTTTTTCTTCGAATTCTATAGAATGGTGAGATGCGCGCGTTAGATTTATCGTTAAAGGGAAGAAGCCAGTATAGGGGGGGGGGGATAAAAATAAAGCGAAACATACCTTCCACTCTACGACAAACGCTGCGAGTTTGCTAAAGAAGTCCCTTCGAGCATTTTCATCCGAACTATCCTCGCCGTAGAAGACCATGATATCATCGAATGTCTTCGACATTTCATCGAGGTACAACTGCATCTGTTCACCTTTACGTCTAGCATCCTTCATTGATCGTTGGACAATCTGGTTGACGCGGTCTTGTGGGTGGAATTTCTTCGGGTCACTCAGACTTCCGGAATCCAAGCTGGCCTGAACATTCTTGATTGTACTGATATACGTCTGTGCTTCGGTACGCAGTTGGTCCACATTGGCTTTTTGAACAGTGACGACACCGCCTATCTCCTCAACAAAGCCTTCCCACTCAGGATACTGATTTCTCACAATCCGTTCCACCAGGTCAGCAAATGTCGATTCGTTCTTATCATCCTTAACCATAGCCAGGCGAGAAAGGGAGCTAAGCTTGAATCCAACAGCTTGTTTGTTTGCGGCATTCATGAAATTTCCAATGTCCAAAATTAGACCAAGAACGTTCATTAATGATACCGAATCTCGGAGAGATTCGCAGACGCGAACGATAGTCTGTAGCTTGGTTGATAAATCATCATAATCCGACTCGAAAGTGAGGGATAGCTGGAGTGCGCGCATCCTTGCTTTCCAATAATGATTAAGCTCGACGGCAGTCTGAAGGTAGATTTGATCCTCACGCGTGAGTTCGCTAAGGTCTTGATCTCGAACTGAGTTTGCAGCGTCAGGACCCGTCCAATCCTTGCGATAGGGTGCCATTGCCTTGGCAGTGTTGTCCGGAATACTGCAGAGTTCGTCCTTCTGCAAGAATTCCATAACAACACTATTATTCAAGATATCAGGATCACAATGGATTATTTTCCGCACGACCTCATCGGGTGGGAGGTCTGAAAATTTAGCCATTGAGATTTGGAATTTATGCATGAGCGAGCCTGGTAGGATTTGCTTCTTATCTTTCTTTCTACTCGTGCCAGTGCCTAGAATCTTCGTCTCTTTGGCTCTGAAGAGTCTCTCAACTTCGTCCAGAACACCCTTCTTGGCGAGCTCGGTATACTTCTCTTCCTTCGCCTCATGCGTGGGCGCATGTGCTGCCCATACTGTTACCTGAGGAGCATCAACTTTCTCCCAATGCAGAGCCTTCAGCTTCTTCTTTGGTCGAATGAACGGTAGGCCCATAGTGGCCGCGGGTGAATCTGCCGCTAGGTACGTCTTTTTCCAACCACCCATACTCGCTCCAGGAGGAGGTGGTGGAGGGCCTCCGGGACCTGCACCTGGGGGGGGTGGAGGAGGCGGTGGTCCACCCATGCCAGGAGGTGGTGGAGGTGGGGGTGGGCCGCCCATGCCAGGCGGCGGGGGCGGCGGCGGTGGGGGACCACCAACACCTGGAGGAGGGGGCGGGGGCGGAGGTGGACCACCAACACCTGGGGGAGGAGGCGGGGGCGGTGGTGGGCCACCCATACCAGGAGGGGGAGGTGGGGGCGGTGGTGGTGCACCGACACCCGGGGGAGGAGGTGGTGGAGGAGGAGGCGGTGGGCCACTAGCGCCAGGAGGAGGGGGAGGCGGCGGCGGCGGAGGTCCAGGAGTAGCAGCAGGAGCCTCTGCTTTCGGCTTCGCACCTTCATCCTTTTCATCATCACTATCGTCAATCTTCTGTACCCTGGACGCAATTTCGCCCAACAATCCAGTTGCCTGTTCAGGGTTCATGCGCGGCCGTTTGATTTCAACCAATCGCGGCCGTTCCACAACAGCGTCGTGGTCATCATCATCATCCTCACCGACGTCCGAGAGCTGCTCATCGTCACCGTCCTTCTTAGCGCCCTGACTTCGTTTCCGGGAAACAGCGCCAAAAGTACTATTGGTGAAACTGCGCTTCGTTTCCTCATCAAATCCACCAGCGGATTCGATGTCGCCGTCCATTCGCTCGCGCAACTCTCGCAGTCTATCCGATGGCCCACCCTCCTGCCAAACTCTTCCTTCAAGCTTGAATTGCGTCTTGGTCCGCTCCAGTTGTTTCTCGAGGCGACCCATTAGCTTTTCACGGTCAAGAATACCGTTCATTTGAGCCGGATCGGTATCGCCAAGGCCAGCTTGCCCAGCTTTCTGAGCTTTGGAGGCAGCAACGTCCTGCGCATCGCGAAGCATGAGGTATAACTCGCGTGTCTCCAACTCATTTCGTTGCAATTCCTGCCCCCGCAGCCGCTGAAGCTCGGCTAGCTCCGCCTTCAAGGCATCCTTCTGTCGTGACTGGAGATTAATGATATCGGTTTGCTCTTCAATCTGCTTCTGGAGCTTCTTAACTAGCCCATCAGCACCAAGCTCAAGTTGCGCCTTCACCTCGTCTCTCTCGGCAATGGCGGCCTCTGCGATCTGTCGAGCTTCAAGAGATTCATCAAATGCGCGCCTTGCCTCTGCATCCGTATGTAGCTTATCAAGCAAGCTCTGGACCGTAAAATTCAGGCTTTGCTTAAGATCTAGATCGGGGAGCCGACGGTCCATAGCCACATAACTAAGCATGGCATCCACGAGTTGGAACATCCTCACCCCATCCTCCCCCGAATTCTCTCGAATTAGTAACATGTGTTGCATTGCAGAGAGGAAGTAATCCTGCGAACGGCCACCTTTCATCTTAGATGTTATCGCGTTCGTAATCTGGACCGGGTCGTTCATATCAGTAACCTCGCCCTCGATGCTATCCTTCATACTACTATTCTCCCGCTGGAGGAGATCTTCATAATCAATCGCTTCGTTTTCCCGGTACTTTTCAATTTGTTTATCAATAGTCTCATACTGGAACCCTTCCATCTTTACCAGGAGTCGCTTGATCCCACACGAGGTAAACTGCGCCCTGATATGGCAACGAAGTTGAAGGTCATGCTCTGGTGCATCCACTATCATATTGATCAAGAACATGGTAGCGACAGCATATTCCATCAGCAAATTCTCCACGCCTATGCCTCCACTTCGAAATTCCTCGCTGGCGCCGACAAGACTTCCCATTTTCCCTCGTCCGTCGATAGTAACCTCAACAATGCGCATCCAGGCATCGAAGCGGCCAGTCTCTCCTTGCATGTTCTTAACAGTGTCCATTGCCTGGAGGACCTTCAGGTGACCCTCGCCGTCGGCGCAGTGGCACAGGAAAGTCAAGATTTCGCTGACCAGTTTGCGCGTAGTAAGACGTGGAGATATCAACGAACTCGCGAGTGCGATAATGACTTGTTGATGCTCCAGAGCATTGTCAGCGCCATATTTATTATTCATTAATGCCTTGAGGCATTTTGAAATATCATATTCGCGATCAAGGTCCCTGTCGCCAGATGCTGACGTCGCAGGAGCTGGTCCAGAGGCCTTTCGTCGATTGATCTTGATAAGGACGCTTGTCAGGGCAATCGGCCCCTGGGCTTCTACAAAAGATTTAACCCAACTAGATCATAACACAGTTAGCACCTACAACTATGCGTGTGGGCAGTGAAGGGTGAAGGGGGGGGGGGGGTATGTGTGTCAAGCTTACCTTATTGGTTGCGTCCGCAAACTCACACTTAGACTTTGTAGTTGTTTCGCGGTAATTGAATCATCCATAACCTTTTTCACATACCACTCCGGGCTCCCTTCTTCATCTGCTCTTGAAAGAAGACCTGCAGGCCCATCGGCAGAGCCATATGTGAGCCGGGCATTTTGCTTTCTCTTCTGCTCACCCTGCCACTGCGTCAAACGGTCCTGATGCACTAGTGTCCACTTCTTAGAGGCCGGGTATGCCAACATCTGCCTCTTCGCTTGTTCTGGTAGGTTCTGCCACCCCCGCTTAATCATGAGCTCGTAGAACATCTGGTCAACAACTCGATCATCTTTCGGTCGACTCATGCTTCCGTCGGGAGAAACTGCCAACGAGGATGTGGAGCCGGCGGGCGAGTATTGCGCTTGGGATGTGGAGGAGTATCTGGAGGCGGATGGCGCGGAAGGTAGAGCATATCGTTCAGTGGACTGGGAGGTGTAGGGACGAGAAGATGTGTCAGAGGAGGTTTGAGTGGAGGGTCGCGTAGCAGACGAGATAGAAGAGTAGACGCTATTTTGATCCAAGGATGTGCGGGAATTTGTCGATGAGTCGGGAGTCGAGTAGGACGGGTAGCCGTTTCCAGGGCCACCCCATTGCTGGTATTTGGTTCCCCTGTCCCCTGTCTGGCTTGCAGCCATCGTCGTATTGGACCCAGGCGGAGGAGGCCTTGGGCCATTTGGATGTGACGATCCGTTTGGCGGTGGCTGGCCATTCCATGATGAATGCTGGTGGTAATCATAGCCTGGTTTGCTTAGGTGATGATGAGAGGAAGGATCTTTCCGTTGTTGCTCTGCTTTGGGGAGATAGTCGACAGGAATCGGCGATTTGGGGTCTGCTACCACGCTATCGTATGGGATAGCGGTAATAACGCCGGGCGACATTCCGGGGCCGTCTAGGTCGATGGGTAGGTCTACCGATTGTATGGATTCGTGTTTGGAATGTCGGGAGGAACGTGATCCCGAAGCGGAGCCGGAGGCCCCAAATACGTCCAGGCCACCGTTGCCCTCAAACCGAGGATCCGGAGGGCGATCTTTATGTAGCTTTCTTCCAAAAAACGACTTGCCCCCCGACGATTGTCGAGACTTATCGGAAGAAGTCTGAGGGGTAGGCATTTCGACAGGTATTGTACGATGTGGTTAGGAGGATATCTGTGACATTAAGCGGGACACCTAGCAATATGCCCCTCTGCAGTTTCAAGAAGTAATAAGATATGCGTGCGTGCGTGCGTATATGTATGGCCGTTGTGTTTATCGGAGTTATTTAATGTCAGTCATCTATAACAAACGCCCAGCAGCCCCAGCCAGCTCCTTGCCGCCTTTCTGCGAACGTCCTTCTCCCGTACTCCGTATCTTCCTCCAGAATAGCCAGCCAAGCAAACACAGGTTATTGTCACGCCACCGGGGGCATGAAGGACGAGGAGTACGTTTTGGGTGGAACGCTAATTCAGGCTCTGATACAGTAGCAGTATCTTCATTCGTATTTGATGTCGATCGATGTCATCAAAATCCCGCGATATTGGGGAATGTCTGTTGTTGTGTTCCGCTGATCGCAAACAAGGTCAGCCCAAAACAGGGAGAGACAGTGCGTCAACAAGGCCGGATATCAGAAACCAAGAATCCACACAGATGGTGGCTTGCTGTCCCCAAGAATTTGCTTTCGGATAACGAAACAAAACAGGTTCAGGATATCCGTATATATTAGGTATATAAGGGGGGGGGTTTTGGCTTTGGCTTGTGTCGACGCGCCCAGCCCAAGCCAGAAACAGTTAAAGGGGGAAGGAAGGCGGGCACGTGATGGGGCTCAACGGCTGATTAGATAATCCGGGCCCTTTCTCAGCGTCAGCAATCAACGAATATACATACATCCATACCCTAGGTACGTTTATAGAGATTAAACAGATTATATTGTTGAATCCCTCATTGCAGCATCGACAGGCAGAAGTCCAAAGGAGGCCAGCCAGAGGCATGCGCGCGTTATTAGTTTCATATGATTGTCTTTGTTCTTTGTTGTTGCCCGCCCTAAGAAGACACCGAAGTTGAAACCTATTATAATAAACACAGCTGGCAAACTAAACTCCGCCCCTGGAACTTTCTCCGTATTTGCGCCCTGCGTTTATACTTATATTATTATCATTGCGGTCTCTACCCCTTGGAGCAGTAGATTAGATACCCATCTATCTATCTATCTATCTATTTGAATATATAATGGCCGTTTCGCTAGACATAGCCAAGGTTTGTCCGTTCCAAATAAACAAAATATTCCAATATTCCAATTACCAAGCAATCAAACAAACAAACAAACTAACTAACTAACTATATTTATAGACCCTCCTAATCCCCGCCCTAATCTCCCTCGTCGTCTACCTCCTCCTCTCCTTCCTAATCATCCCCTTCATCCGCCGATACCGACAGCGATACTCCCAATACCTCCCCCTGCACACCGTCTCCGCCCACGCCTCCACCCTGCGCGAACGTGCCTCCGATGCACTAATGCGCTTCCTCCTCCCTTCTTCATGGCGGCGACGACAGATCTTTGGCGCGCATGATGGAGGGGACGGCGGCAGCGTCTTTGATGATGAGGAGGGTGAGGATATGGTTGGGTTTGAGGTGGATGATGCATCGAGGCGGGAGGCGCTGGAGGAACGGCGCAGGAGTGGAGGTGGTAATAATCACATTAATCATAATGATGATAATAATGAGCGCGGCGGCGGCGGCGGCGGCGGCGTGGGTACGGACCAACGTTTGAGTCGGGATCTTGAGGAAGGGTTTATGGATGATAGTGATGATGAGGATGATAGGCGGGTTCGACTTGCTGGTAGCTGACACGGACGGATTGCTCTATTATTCTATTCTATTTTTTTATATATATATATTTAATTTCATGTTCATATCTCTGGACACCCTTTGGCGCCTACTTCGGGACGGGAATAAATATCCATGGGCTTTTTCGCTACGCCTATTTCTTTTTTTTTGTTTGTTGAAATGCTTTTGACATATATCTGAGCGAGGCTAAACCTTTTTGCATACATCGAGTTGGTTTTTCGTTGGATTAGACGCACTTTTGGATGATTGAATTGATATCAATATTGAAATATCCTGCAAAGCTTGCTTATTTTTGTCGAATGAGTATGTACTAAACGAATCAAATAAGATGCCAGCATCCTGTCATAAGCCCTCATCTCATCGACAAACTGCTTTTTACAAACTATTGAACCATCTCATTCTTCCCTAGTGTGTAAAATGGATGCGTTCAACAATGAATAACCCACCCACAATATGAATTAAATTGAAGCGTCAAGCCCCATGGCTGCCCAACTATATGTATCTCCAGAACAAGGCTATTAATATAAGAAATCTCATACTAAAAACTCTGAAAATCAGCATTATTCTGGAGACTCCTCAAAGCAAAGCGCTAGGTCAGATTAGAAATTCAAAGGGAGGTATGGCATCTTCAAACAGCAGTTTCGAGCATTCGCTACAGGCATATATATATATATATATATACTATAGGAGTATTCATTGTCGTTAGAAATCCGTGGGACGGGGGGATACGTCAAAAATGAAGCGGCTATTTCTGTCCTGCTTCCCTGTAGTTTTTATTGTACTGTAGCTGTTAGTAGTAGTTCTCTCTCTCAGCCTACCTGTTCATTCATATATTGCGTCCTCAGAGCAGCCAGGTCCAGTGAGAAGCAAACGAGGGCTCCAACTGTCCAGGTTCATTGAGTACATCAACTTAAAGTGGACAGAGAAATTGGCAGAGACAACAGAGCAGCATCCCTTTTTTTCGTTGTTTTCCTATTGCGCAGTCAGCCTGCGCGATGTAAAAGGCGGAGTGGCTATATATCTCTGTATGAAGGGGAGTTTGTGGATATATCCAGGAGATAGATGGTAGATGGTAGATACGTAGTAGATATGTACTCCCTATCTCATTTTACCCGAAAAGGAAAGGTCAGCGCCTCCAAAAGTTCAAAAGTTCCCCCTCACGAACCCCTCATTATGTAATATCTTCCCCTCACCAGCTGAAATATCACGTGATTTGGACGACATCGACTTCAACGTCCCACATCTTCCCTTTTTTAAGTAGTACTTAAGAGTATACTTAGAGTATATCTTCACAATATCAAATATCAATCCCCTAGAGGATACAACTAACAACTAGAATCAACATGGTTTGGCATGGGGTTGCTGACAACGGAAAACAGCCTGGGATGTGGAAATGTGTGATTGGGATTACCCCATTTGGCGCTATTACCGTCCAACATCCCAGCAACCTTACCCATATACTTACTACGTACATACCTAGTGCATGGGAAAGCGGGGAAAGGGCCAGCCAGCACCAAGGACAACAGCCCCTGCTAGAGTTATATACATATATACATATATACATACATACATACTGGCAGTGTCAAGCTGATCGATTGATTGACATGGCCTGGAATGGGCGGTTGAACAACACTAAACTATGCTCAGTCCCCTCCTCTTTTGATAGTTACATTACCCTTACCCCCCCCCCCCGCAATTAAATCCAACTCAATTCAATCCAATCCAATCCAATTCAATTATTCATTGGACCCTGTTTCGGAGCAATGGGACGGACAGTTCAATCAAACAAACCCAGGCCCATCCATGAACCCAGCGCTCTAGTGGTTATACAGTTAGTGGCTACGTACTTCCCGTTCTGCTTCCGTGGTTTCGCCGGGTTCAATCCCCCCCCCCCTTTTTACGCTTTTTTACTGCGTTCCCCTCAGATGTTAGCAAACAATGCTTGGAGAAGCTGTGTGTGTACGATGTGGATAACAACTGAATATCTGCAGACGACAATAAAGTGGGA
>PDND01000246.1:0-19803 GCA_002572855.1 [Emmonsia] crescens
GGAAGGGTAGGACGAAGCCGCCGATCGAGAGTCGAGAGGGTCGAGAGCAAGAAAAAGAGTTGAGGGGGGAAGTATTTATTTGTACCCGCAGCAGCCAATGGGAGGGAATGATGGATTCAGATAGAGAGAGAAAGAAGAGGAGGAAAAGAAGATAGAGGAATAGATGGTGGAAGTGTGAGAGATGAGGAAGATGAGAAGAAGAAGAAGAAGAAGAAAAAAGATGAAGTGTCGTTGTCTGTCGATGTCGGCGTCTGCGGAGTTGTCTGGACGAGATGGCCCGATCCAGCAGCAGCAGCAGCCAAAAAAAAAAAAGCCCTGGAGTTGTTTCCTTCACCACTAATCCCGTAGTTTTGTTATAACTATGGATAAATTAAATATGCAATAATCAATTAGTTAATATTTACGGACCGTAGTTAACTACCTATGTATTTATTTCCAAGTATAAAAGTGGTATACATTTATATATTTATCTCTCTCTTTTCCCTCTTCTTCCGCTTTTTCCCCTTCCTCCTCTTCCTCCTCCTCCTCTTCTTCCTCTTCTTGTGGCAATGTCTCTCCCTACCTATCCACTATGCCCAGTATTTATTATTCTCAAGATAGTAAGATAGTTCCCTCGCAGACCCATCGCTGGACTAGCTCGATCTAGCCCCCCGTAATAGAGCAAGGCCAGCAAGGCCAGCAAGGCCAGCAACCCAAGGACCACCTGAACGAATGAATGACTCTGAGATGTTGTATTGGGTTTTTTGGTTTTTTTTGTTATCGAGTTTACCCGCGGACAACCTCTTTTTATCCCATTACTTAACTATCCCATTATCCCCCCCCTCCCCCCGAGACAGGAAGAGACAACTAAGCTCTTGATTCTATAGATGATCGCCAGCCCTGTCTCAGAAATACCCTGCTTTTTCTTTTTTTTGGTTCTTCCTAAGGACCTTTGGCTCCTTCCGCTCCGTACTTTCTCTGACTTTGAGGCTTTCATCGACCCTGCATGCTACGACGCTATGTTCAGGCACATGGGAAGTACGGAGTATGGATATATATATTCAAAACGTGCATAATTATACCTATGTAGGTGTAGTCCGTAGTTAGCTGAAAATTCCCAGAAATAAAAAACTCCTTTATGCGCCTCCAACCTACTAATATATTAGCTACATTAACTTCGCTACCCGCCAGCCTGCCTGCCAGCTGCCATTTGTTGTATTTATTTATTTATTTGCTCTATTTATATACCTTTGTCATGCAGGCGGCTGCAGCCCCCCCTGCCAATAAGTAGTTAATTCAATACAATGCATAAAAAATTAATTAAAACACAAAACAAAATAAGTAAATAATTAAATAATTATTAAATAATAAATTAATAAATAAATAAATAGACATAATTACCAAACCCCCCCTGCAGTGCTCGCCAACACCAACAGAGATGATGCAAGTGTTTGGCACAGTTCAAAACATTTCTCACACCCATGTTGTTTGAGATTTCAAAGATTTCAAAGATTCAAAACCCTTGTTGTTGAAGGAAAGGAATCAGAACAAGTTCGGCGAGATAGAAATGGAACAGGGGGATACCCTGAAAGGTTCAAGGCTGGAAGAAGCCGAGAGTCATGTGATAGTTAACTATCTATATTTCCTTTTCTTTTCTTTTCTTTTCTTCTCTTTTCTTTTCTTGAGCTTCATAAAGACTCAGTCCTGACACTTTCTTAAATACTATCCGATTGAATGTGTAGTTGTGGGCTGGCTTGATGATTGTTTTATATTCAGTGGCCAGTATCTATTGTCTTCATATTATTCTACATATCCATTGGCATATCATCATAGCAGCTATTTACGGAGTGCAGTACTAGTACATACATCAACACCATGTTGAAGAGCAGAAGCGAAATGATTATAGTTGTTGATGAAGTTAACTGACTTGAATTTCATCAGCATGCCTCTTTGTTTTTTTCAAGAGCCCTGTTCAAAAAGAATATATAAATACAGATGATATTCAAAATAGTGGCCGAGAGAAACAATTTTAAATACAATGCATCTTCAGAAAATATGAATGAGAGAACAGAAAATAATTAATGAAGTGACATATTCAAGATTCAATCATCAATCATCAATCATCAATCTTCTCTCCAAGGAAGGAACAACAGAGTCCAGACACCTGTGCATTATATACATCTCATTTCAAACATTCAAACATTCACATATAGAACCCCTCATACCTCATCGAAACCCCCAACCGCCGATAAACCTTCCTCTTCAAATGCCACCATATCGACCGCTGGCACTTATGCTCCCATTTCCGAAGAAGGCGGTCGAACGAGCCATATCCTTCCTCCCTCCGGATACTGTCACGGTACACCTGGTCCACGATCATTTGCCCAACAGCCTCGCTGAACTCGCCGGTCATCATCACCGGAAGTCCGGTTGGGAACAGGGCTTTCCAGCCATTGTGTTCTTCTTCTCCTTCTACTTCTTCGCCGTCTTCGTCCTTATTCTTCTCGTTCGTCGTCCCGGGCGATGAAGATGTAGATGAAGATGCAGCAGCAGCTGCCCGTGCAGTCATCAGGACCCCAGGTCGCTGCACCGCATAATTCAAACAGAGAGACACGCAGTGCATATCGCGCAGAACATTCGTGCTCTGCCGGCTCAGGAATGCCGGGTACGTGTGCATAATACGGCGGATTTCCCTCTCGAAGACAGCCTCGCTGCCATCGCGAGCCCATTCGCGCAGCGTCTCGCGCCGCATGATATCTGCCGTCTTGCCACCGTCCACATACGTCCAGAGCAACGCGTGCATCCAGTAATATTCAAACGCCACTCTGCGCTCCGCCTCTGCGCGGGCGGATTGCTTGTCCTCGTCGTTGGAGCTGTCGCTGTCGCTGTCGCTGTTGGCATCGCAGACAAGCTTGGTCATTGTGTCGATGGCATCCCACTCCATCAGCTCCGCGAATTCCTCCGAGTATGCCTCGACCCGCAGAGACATGAGGTTGCGCAGCGTGCAAAAGGGGAGAATGGGAACGTCATGGTCATGTTGGCAGGTGGAGTGGACGGGCGAAGGAGTGTAGGCCTTGCTCGGCCACTTGAGGTTATCAACCCAATTCTGCCCGTCGCTCTTCCGCTCCTGGAGGCGGATGAGCAAGTTCTTGATCTGCGTGCCGCGGCAGAACAGGCTGACGAGGCCGCGGACTTTCTCCCAGAGGCAGAAGAGTTCGCCCATGTCGTTTGGGTCAGGAGAGGGGATGTTGACGACGACTTGGTCGAATTTGTGGAATGCGATGCTGCCGAAGCCGCACGCTTTGGCGCTGGTGACGCTGTTTAGGGTCCAGGAGGCGGGGAGTGGGTTGGCCGCGCCGCCATGGTTTAACAGCCGATGTTTGCGTCTGAAGAAGACTGTGCACAGTTTTGAGGTGCGGTTGTAGACTGGGTCGATGTCGAACTCCAGGGTGCAACGGCGGTAGACTACTTCATCAATCTCATTGTGCAGGAAGTGGTTTGCACGGAGGATGCTGAGATCGGTTTTGTGGTTGTGGTTGCTCTTGCTCTTGTCTTGAGCTAGAGATGGGGCAAGTTCAGCCCAGATCTGTTCGCGCAGCTCATAGGGGAGGCGCGAGAATAAGCCGAGGTTGGGCATTGCTGCCATCTTGTTTGTTTGTGCTGTACTGAAATGTACAGTGTGTGGTGGATGCCGATGCTTTCAGAGATGTTTTCAGAGATAGGTAGGTTGTGGATTGCCTTGACAGTAGTCTTTAAGCCTGAATGTGGATATTGTATTGTATGTATAAGTTTGGTTTGAAACTCTTAGAGGTGAGTAACAAAGTTTTTTTTTTTGTGTCAGGCAGACATTGAGCAGGCTGATTTGTGTAGGTGTAGAGAAAATAGGTTTGATGAAAGCTTATCAGCAGGTGGATGAATGGCTTATGAGCAGATGTATGGGGTGAGATGTAAGAAAGAGAAAGGAGAAGGACATGAAGAGAGGAAAGAAGGCCCTTTAAATAGCGAGCCGTAGAGTCTATTACTTATAACTGTCATGACGCAAAAATGAAGTCGAAGAAATATCTATATTGGCGTTGAGTATGTTGCAGGGGAAAAGTTCTTCCCCTGAAATGTACCGAGCTTTTGTCAACTCTATTCGTTTACCTACCTCCCCGCGCCTTTGTAGTCTGGTTGCTCCTGAAATTCTAATTCTAACTTTGGACGCAGAGCGAAGTTTATTCTGTTTAGCCCTGTGAACTTGGTGGTGTTTGGACATGCATATATTTTTTGTGACACATTATACATTTTGGGCTCTCCCTATTCCGGATACAGGATAATGTTCACAATTAGCTGGTTAGTTTTTGCCAACATACCTATTAGGTTTATAACTTCCCCTAGTTCCTAAGCAGCTTCAGGTAACTTACGAAAATAATGAGCGGATTGCCAGCCCATGCAAGAAATGACGACATTTCCCCCGTGGCAGAGTGTGACACTGTGGCTCATGCTGGACGCGCCTGTGGGAATATAGGGAGTGAGGAAAGAGGTCGCCAAAAATGCAGACGGACGGAGTAGTGAATGACAAGCCAGAAGTAGGAGGAGTAAATCATCAGTTGAGTAGAGAAGATATAGATTATCTATCATTATGATCATTGGGGGTTCCATATTCCATTAGAAAAAAGAAAAAGGTCTCAACCCTTAATAAAGCGCACAGCTCTCGATATACCTCCCAAATAGCCAAACTAAGGCAGGTTAACTCGACGCTCACGTCGTCGTAGGCATCGTACTTAATGTAGTAGGCCGCGTTAGCCCCGTCGAAGCTGCAAAATGCAGATGCAGGAACGGTCGTAGCACTTCGGGCACCTGCGTTGCTCGCAGCCGACGAGGTACCAGGGCGGGTAAGCACTGCCATGTAGTCGTAGCTGAAGAAGTGGTCGCGGTTCGGCTAGATGGTGTCTCGTGTCTCATGTCTCGTGTCTCGCGCTCATGCCCATGATTAGGCGGCTGATGACAGGTTGAAGAATGTGGGGGAGGGCGCAAGGCGTAGCCGTTTAGTGATGGCGCCACTGATAAGGAGTTGTATTTGTAGGGGGTAGTATGGGCGTATCGGGGCCAAGTGTATAAATAGGTGGGTTTGACGCACCTGCCCTCGTTTGATCTCTCTGTTTTGGAGAAGGAGCGATTCCGGGACCATAACTCAGGCCAGCGCCATGGATGTATGTATCAGTGAGTAGCCCAAAGAGAACGAAGCTGTGGAAAGACTGGGATAGGGGATGGGCGTGGGAAAATAATCGAATACAATATAAGGCAGCCCGCAGACAGACACCCACCCACGCCACCCCACAGAAGCCCCAGTCTCTATACATGCTCACTGGCAGCTTATGATACCCGTATGACTTGGAAAACATGAGGCGCCCACTCTTCTTGTCCTCCCATCACGCTGATCTTGCCTTCGACGGCGACAGGAAAGAAGCATAGCCTATATCTATCGCATGGCTTTTCTCCGCTGAGATGAAGTCATACGACCCCTCATCATCCCCAATACAGGAAAGCGGTACATGCGGGGGAGTTATTATCAAGGGATATGATTCAACACCGTAGTTTGGTATGAAGGGGTCTGTCGACTGGTGATTTATATCTGGATGGCAGATCACGCAGATATGGGGAAACTACCTATGATCGGGGGGATGGCATAAATAAAAGGGGTGCTGGCTGAACGTCTCCGGACTTGATGGAAATAGATGTAGACATATACATCCCACGAAGAGATGTACATGTACATTGTACATGTAAATGAATCGAAAAAAGGTAGAAAAAGTCGTCGCAAAGTAAATTGGGAGATATTGTAAAATTAGAATGAGCTATGTTCATGATATTGGTAGTTAACGCCCACTGGGTTGTAACTGCAGTGAACGGCCGGAATCAGCCGAAGGGGTATTGGGTTTATTTGGGTGATGATAAAGAGAGGAAAGGAAAGAAGAAAAAATAGAACTCAAGGGGCTAATTTCCGTGGACAAGGGAATCATAAGATCATGGCGGCTTCTGATGATACATCACCAAGCAGAGGCTTCGCAAATACACCGTTTTCGAAGCATAACTCATACCAATAATAGGTAGCGCCAGTAATAATAAATAAACACCCACACCGACGAAAACCTCAAAACATCTGCTCGATAACCTTCATCTTATCTTGCTGCAACGCAGTATGGTGCGCATTCAACCCCCCAATGAGCGCAACGCCAGGCGGGATACTAACATCTCGAATGCCAAAACACGCAAAGGCGATAACCTTCCTCAGCGCCGGACAGGATTTGAAGATGGAGAGAACAAGAAAATCATCCGCAGCTGTGTGGAACGAGATGTCAAACTCTTTCAAACGGGGGTACTTGTTGTTAGTCCCATTGAAGGCTGCGGATAGCGACTGGTGCGAAATGTGTCGGCAGGAACAGATGTTGAGCTTCTCGAGAGATTTCCACGAGTGGTTCATTAGTGCTGTAAACCCTGCTGAGGCTAATCCGATAGGTTCTTCGGGCCCGTCCGGGTTTTTGTTGTCCACATCACGGGTGCTGGAAAGATCCACGTAGGTTAAGGGTGGGTTATCCCAGTCCGTGAAGAGGCGCGCGTACGCTGCATCTGTGCAGATGCAGTTATCTGCGAAGCGCAGTTTTGAAAGCCGTCTGCAGCGCTGATGAATCATGTCCAGAACTGTGTCGTCGGCGTTTTTGAAGCCATTGAGCGATAAAGTCTGAAGACTAGGCCCAAGTTTGTCGACCACCTCCAGAAGCGCTTCAGAAGATGTTTCTTTTTCGAAATCCAAGGACAGGTGCTCTAGTTTTGGGAGCTTTGAGATGGACCTGAGTGCATCGTCGCTTAGTAGCCAACAGGTTGTTAGCTTTAGGCGACGTAGGTTCGTGCAATTTTCAGCCATCACTGCTATCGACTCGTCATCCAACGCGTAGTCCAGGTTGGATAACTTGAGGCTTTCCAGTCTCGAACCGCATGTTTTGAAGAATTTCTGCCAGCATTCATTTGATATCAGGTTGGATGCATCGAGATGGAGATGTTTGACGCATTTATTGTGGCCCATCATGTACTCTAGCTGTTTATCTTTCAATTGACCAGCAAAACGCAGGTTGACTCGTTCAAGAAACGGCATGGTCGCGAAGATCTTTTGAAAATCATCCTCTTCCAGTTCTGCGATACTATTAGCTAGTTTTTTTACTTAATTATAGCAGGGGGAAACATACTGCCACAGTCATACATATCAATGACAGTGGCGTCGCCACGGAGAAAGAGGTCGACAGTTAATGGGTTCAATGCTCGTCGCTTGGACAAAATGTGACTAAGTCTTAGGACAAGATCAGGAGGGAGGTCACCAAACTCCTCGATATCGTTGATATGATCGGCGACTTTCTATATAGTGGCACAAATCAATCAATCCACCAGCTCTGTGGCAAGAAACATGTGGAAATTGGTTGCCGACTTACTTTGATACAACTCTCAACAAGGCTAGAAGCGCCAAGTTGGACAATACCATCCAGGATCTTACTAACATTCTGACGCCGGCCCCGTTTATTCTTATTTGCAAGCGTCTTTTTACTCTGTTGGTCCCGAAGATCTTCTCGTTTCGAGCACGGGGGACACAGAAGGCCACCCCCTGAGCCAGTTTTAGTATATGCGGTAACGGTGAAGCGTCTTTCGCAATTTTCGCAGTTCTCAAGTTGGCCAGGAACCGCGTTACCGGATTTCTTGCCATTGGCCATGGCATTGAAGATCCTTGCATCGTCATTATGCGGGCCTTGCGCTTCCTTCTGCTTCGCGGCCTTCATGGCTTTCATTGCGGCCTGTGACTTGCGCTTGCGCGTGTTTGTGCTCTCCACGGGAACATCTGGCATTTCTTCATCTTGATCTGCGTCTGCCTCATTGCCATTACTATTGTTTTCGGCCTCATTTGCTTGTTGCTCATTTTGTTGGCGGGCTTGCCTCAGGCGTTGCTCGTAGTTGGTGCGGATTTCAGCTGCTGAGATATTGTTGGACTAGGGGAGAAATTGGCCAATTAGTTTTCAAAAGTATGTATCTTCAAACGGGTATAACCAGATACGGGTAGATCATACAGCTAGAAAATCCGTCAGGGCGGAATGCCTTTATCAGAATGGTGAAGTTAGTAGACGGCTCCTGGTGTAGGCAGGCAAGCGAGTGTAGTTTAACCACTTACGGTCCCCGGATATTGGCACGTTGTGGTCTTTGCGCCCTTCAAGCTGTTAGCAACACTTTTCACTGAACCCAACAAGCACATCAGCAGTCAAAAGAGTCACTTACATGCTGAATACTGGTGATATTGTCCAGTGTTCTGTTGCAATCAGTATCTTGTCTCTCTCCAGGGCTCTGTCTGTCTGTCTGAGAAGGGTTTAATTGAATGGCCTCTCCACGTGACTTCGTGCCGCGTGTTCCTTCTCCACGCGTTGCTTTGGGAACGGCTTAAACTACCCCAGGCAACCCTCAATTTTATCTATTTTCGCTTCTTTTTTGTGATAGCTCAATCTGTCTGCAGCAATTAGAAGGGCTAGTCACTGGCGGCGGCACGGTGAGTCATTCGCTAGTTCGTATTCCGGTTGTGCGGATTGGAGGAGAAAGAATCAGATCCTGCTAACGTGGAGCAATCGTCTATCTTGGCTAACTTAGTTGACGAAGGGGGCAATCTTTAGTCTCTGAGATTTCCAGGGGTGAGGGCGAGCTGAGAACACCAAGCAAGGAGACAACACTGAACAACACCAAGATTGTCTTGTTGTGAAGGTGAAGGTGAAGGCGAACAGTTTCTCAATACCTAAAGTCAAGTCAATACCTCCTTATTCACTTTGCAGTGTGGAAGGCAAATTTTTTATCTCTACCAGACACTTTCAAACCCTATTCTACGCTGAACCTTCAGACCAATCTCACCCCTCGCGTTGACAGTTCTGTTTGATCCTTCATACTTCTGTGGATTTGCTGTTGTACGTTATGGCAAAGGACAATTCTTCTAAAGGGACTATCCCATCAGGCCTGGCTAACAGTGAGTACAAGTTCTTGAATTTTCACAATTGAGTAAAACTAACCATCCGGCAATGTTATCAGGTGCTGGTAAATACTCAACCTCATTGAGAAAAAGGGGGCCGAGCCAGCAAACCCGATCCGCCTTAAATCTCTCTGTTGCAGACTCTGTTACTACCGACGGAGACGACTCCATTGACGAACTCCTGACAGCTCCTCGCACGAGAGCGAAGGCATTAGATCAAGACCGAAACAACAAGAACAACAACAATAATAATAATAGGCCAGAGGTCATGGTTGCAGTGTCGATAGGACAGAAGCCCTCATTTGGTTCTCCTTCGTCCTCAACAGATGGAGGTGGTATGAGTGCAACCAACGGATACACTACTCCTGCAACAACCGCAAATGTTACCCCTGCAGAACCTGCCAATCCTAGCAACAACCGTGTCAGCGCATCAGCCCGTGCTCTTCAACTACGGTCAAGTGCATTTTCTCTAAGGAAAGCCTCAGCGGGTGCGAAACGTGCTGCTGATTCTATGAGTACGGATGTTTCGCCTGATGAAAGCGCAGATGCGGCCTTAGCCCGGGCCCTGCAAGCAGAAGAGTACAATGATCCTAGTGCGAAAAAATTGAAATACTCTCACAAAATTCGCAATTCCACTGATGATGATAATGATGATAATGATGATGATGATGATGATGATGATGACAGCTTTTTGTCTGACCTCTCTTCTGAAAACGAAAACAGCCTTGCCTTGCGGCCAAAATTAAACGTTACCCGTTCAACTCTCAGCAGGGCCGGCCGTCGGCCTCTTGCGCCAGCCTCGAACCGCAGCCGGGGCAATAAGAGCAGTGCAATACCCAAAGATATCATTCCAGACAGTGAAGAATCTTCCCTGTCGGAGTTGGATACTGATCTCGCCAATCCATACAATAGTGACTCTGAAATTGAGGACTTGTTCGAAAATGCTTCCAGTGACGGAGATTCCACCGATACGAACATCGATCAGCCAACCGCTCCAGCTCCTACTTGGGCTACTAGACAACCACGACGCGCCAATCTTACAGCTCCAAGACATCGCCGCGTTCGGATTCGGCCAGAGAATGCTGAGGAGGCGCGGCTAACTCCACGTGTAAGAAATACCTCCCCATATAGAGTTTCCCCGTAATCTAATCAAGTTCTACGTAGGCGCTCCGCGAACGAAGAAAACTCGAGGGTCAGCATCCAACTATCAAAACGATGTGGGATGAACTTAAAAGTGCCCCCCTGATCACTCCCACCCCAGCCGCACAGCCTCCAGGTATCTCTCGGAAATTGAAGCCGTTTCAGCTGGAAGGGTTGAATTGGATGATACAGCAAGAAAAGTCGCAGTGGAAAGGCGGACTTCTTGGTGATGAGATGGGAATGGGGAAAACAATCCAGGCAGTGTCACTGTTGATGTCTGATTACCCTGTTGGCAAACCTTCATTGGTCGTTGTGCCTCCAGTTGCTCTGATGCAATGGCAGTCTGAGATCGAGGTATGTTTAAGCCCAAAAAAACCCTATCCGATACCTACTAACCATGGGTTTGTTAGCTATACACCGATGGTAAATTGAAGGTGCTTATCCACCATGGCTCTAACACCAAAGTCAGAAATCTTTCAGCGAAGCAGCTGAAGGCCTACGACGTCATAATGATATCCTGTAAGTTTTGTTTTACTCCGAGAATTTACTACTTATTGCTGATTATTCTTGGTAAGATGCTGGTCTTGAGTCCATGCACCGGAAGGAGGTAAAGGGATGGAAGAGAAATGATGGCCTCGTAAAGGAAGACAGTACGTGCTCTCTGACCCCTGCTTCTTCTCATAGATATACGCATGCTTACGGATTTAGGTGTCATTCATTCCATTCATTTCCATCGTCTGATCCTTGACGAAGCTCATAGTATCAAGGTACAGAGGCTCTTCATAATCGATCTCAAAACAACACGTGCTAACTCTGCTTCAAGCAACGTACCACTAGCGTGGCTAGGGCTTGCTTTGCTTTGAAGTCAACCTACAAATGGTGCCTTTCTGGTACTCCAGTTCAAAACCGAATTGGAGAATTTTTCTCTCTTCTGCGGTTTTTGGAAGTCAAGCCGTTTGCATGCTACTTTTGCAAGATGTGTCCATGTCAGGAACTGCATTGGTCACAAGATGCGGAAAAGAGATGTACGCATTGTGGCCATAGGTACTACCCCCCCAAAAAATCATAATGCGCATGTTCGGAATTCTAACTTCTTGCAGTGGCTTCAGTCATGTTTCCATTTTCAACCAGGAGATTCTCAACCCAAGTAAGTGACTTCGATCATGGACAAGGGCACTTGCTAACATAAGTCTAGTCACCGAGTCGAGATACCCTGAAGATCGAAAGGCTGGCCTTGCAAAATTGAGATGCATAACCGATAGGATTATGCTCCGCCGTGTTAAGAAAGACCATACAGCCTCCATGGAGCTCCCACCCAAGCGGTAAGATAATAACAGACTCAACTTAATATATCTACAAGTGATGGCTAATATGTATATTGAAGGGTAATACTTCATAATGAATTCTTTGGAGAGATTGAACGCGACTTCTCCTCCAGCATTATGACGAATACGGTTAGGCAATTCGACACATACGTCAGTCGAGGTGTTATGCTCAACAACTATGCAAATATTTTCGGCCTCATCATGCAAATGCGTCAAGTGGCAAATCACCCAGACTTGATTTTGAAGAAACATGCTGAAGGGGGTCAAAACGTCATTGTTTGCGGCATCTGCGATGAACCTGCCGAAGAACCGATACGCTCTCGCTGTCGCCATGAATTCTGCAGACAATGTGCTAAGGATTATATTCGCTCCTTTGAAGACGAAGGAGAACCTGACTGTCCACGGTGCCATATCCCACTTTCTATTGACTTCGAGCAGCCGGATATCGAACAGCAAGAGGATCAAGTCAAGAAAAATTCAATCATCAACCGTATAAAAATGGAAAACTGGACGTCATCGACGAAGATTGAAATGCTCGTGTACGATCTCTTCAAGCTACGCAGCAAGAAACAGACCCACAAGTCCATTGTCTTCTCGCAATTTACATCAATGCTCCAACTGGTTGAGTGGCGTTTGCGGCGAGTGGGATTTAACACCGTCATGCTGGATGGAAGTATGACCCCAGCCCAGCGCCAGAAATCCATCGAGCATTTCATGAATAATGTCGACGTTGAAGTATTCCTCGTTTCTCTTAAAGCGGGAGGCGTCGCGTTGAACCTTACTGAAGCGTCGAGAGTCTTCATTGTTGACCCGTATGTTTTTCTTCCTCTCACCTAATATTAATAAGGTGATAATCCCTGGTGTTCACTTGAAGCTAACATGTTAATTTCTCCAGATGGTGGAACCCAGCTGCCGAATGGCAGAGCGCGGATCGATGTCACCGAATCGGCCAGCGACGTCCATGTGTGATAACTCGACTCTGCATTGAGGATTCAGTGGAATCGCGCATGGTCTTACTGCAGGAGAAAAAGGCCAATATGATCAGGGGTACGATTAATAAGGACCAAAGTGAGGCGCTGGAGAAATTGACGCCGGAAGACATGCAGTTTTTGTTCCGGGGAACTTGAGGCGAAATGAATTATTATATACCCAAGGTCTTCATTGCGTTTAACTATGGCGTTATTAACACGAACGCTAGGTGTGATGGATATATGTTCAAGTAACCTTAATTCTGTTTTATGATTTACATTTAGCTATACCATTGTTCAAGGAGTTTAATAGGTTTTCAGTATTTCCTACACGAAAAACTACACCCAACTAATTCAAACCTCCAAACCCTTTTCAAAACCCTTCCAACACCCCAACTACCTCCGCAAATTCCCCCTCAAACGCTCCACATAAACCCCATTCACCGTCTTCGCATCAAACCCACCTTCGTCCACGCCGCACACGCATCTTCAACCAACAAAACCCTACCCCCTTCCCCCACCACTTCCAAATTAGCCGCCATCCGCACCGAAATCGACCTCTATCATCACTTTAGAAATTACAAGCTGATTCGTGCCCCGCTCACGCAACATAACTTCTAGATTCGTCCCCACGAACGCAGAATTGACATGTTTCCACAGCACTGGTTCCGGGTCATGGGGGCTGGGCTCTGGTGCGGTGAAGGTGGAGATCTGTGATGCCGTTGCTGGGATGGTTTGGGTGAAAGGGGCTAGAGAAGTTTTTGGGGGAGTGGGCGATGTGGATTATGCTGATGGCTCGGTTTTGGGTTTGTTTTCCACGTGCTGTGCGAAAGGCAGGGAGGAGGGCTGAGAGATTATTTTCGTAGTTGGGGTTGGAGCGGGAGGGGCCAAAGTATGTCGGGCTGGTTTGAAATGCGGATTGATTGTCGATTACGAGGAGAGTAGTGGGGGATTGGGGGGTGCGAGCTTGCTCGGCATGATATGCAATAAGGGATGATTTCATTGATTAATTTATTTTTTAGGAACAAGGCGTGTGTACCTATTTTTGGTGTTATGTAGTCTCGGGAAGCCCCTTTATAAGTTTATACAGCCTTATATACGAAGCTGATGCGGGGGAAGTCAAAGGGTGTATGCAATATACCCTTCGTTTCTATCGATCATATTTTGGTGCCCCTCGTATAACATTATATTAACAATCAATTATTGCAAAGGCTCATATATTTTTATTCATTCTTTATGATTATCTATCTGCTCACACTGCACGTCTCATAGTTTCGCAAGGCGTCATGGTTGAGGACGTGTCCATCTTAGGAGCGCATGTCCTCGTTGTGCTCAAAATTTAGATCACACGCACTTAACTGAGCACGACCAACAAGTTTTCCAGTTCCGAACCAGCCAGGATGGAAGTGATGTTATAAAAGATCAGCGCAATTCAGGGCCATATATATATATACTCTGTATCCGTAAAATATATTGAAAGCCAACGCCCACCCCAAGTCACTCTGAGTGTCATGGCTGATATCCCATCAACTACATGCGGTAAAACAACACACAATGCAGAAAAAGGAGGCTAAATCTTGTCTGGATTCAGGCAAGAAGAAAGACGATAATTTGGTGATTGGTGGTTGAAATTTGCCAAGGTGTACACGCCCGCTGTTGTCAGAATAGAATAGGTATAGAGTTGTTGAAGTATAGCGACATTTGTTTCACTCTCATCTGTAGTTTGAGATTTCCTCCTATCTAGGATCTATCTCCCTCTAGCCTCTTCCAACCTACAAAAAGTTGCAGTTCTTTTGTTCGTCGGCAACCCGAGAATTTCTCTGTCGGCATGCCGGCCGGATCCCGACTGCCACCTGCGACAAAAGATCCTCTGTATGATCCATTTCCATCGAGTTCCAAGTGGCAATCCGGCTGTGTGGCTGTGATCGTGGAATTCCACTGGTAGCTAGATCCTTTACTTGAACCAACCGCTACTGCCCAGATTACTTCCTTTTATTCTCTTGTCAAATCGTCGTGATTGAACAAATGTATTTTCCGCAGCAAGCATACATACTAGTAATGTGCGATGATGCACTGCAGGTACTGGCAAATCAAATAATAGCCCCTAATAATTTTAGCTTCCACCTCCCCGCGGGAATAAGAAGAAAAAAAGCTCTCCACCCGCTAAAGTTACCTAGGCAGTTTTGTTAAAATTAGGGTCATTGACCCACGGCGCAAACTCGGGTGGCAATCGGCCGTGACCGGCTTGTGCGGGCTTTTATATATAAGGCTTCTTCCACCGCCCTTTGCTCCACACTTTCGTAGATCAAACCTATACTTGAAATTGTTAGATGGTAAGCTCTTCTTTTCACCAGTTCTGTCTGTTCACAGGGACTCAGCTAATAATTGTCGTGGGATCTATCTAGCGTCTGTATTTCCTGCACACATCCACTTTCGCTCTTTTGGCATTATTTCTTGCTCACTGAATCCCTAACAAAGGTATGTATGGCTCCTTTTTTTTTTTACCTCTATCACATCGCTACTCAGGAGGGCTTCCTATTTGTACAAACCCAAGGGGAATAGTATCCCTAGTAGGAGAATGCGTACAGCCACACAATAAGAAGAAGAAATAACTAATAACTAATCAATACTCACAGTTAATACACACAATCAACCGCAACCATGATGTTCACGCGAGGCTTCTCCCTCACCAACTTTATCATCGGGTCATCCGCTCTCGGTTTCCAAGTCTTCGTCCTCTACCCTTGGCACAACAAACTCGATAAAGACTTCGAGGACCTCAGAGACGCCCACCTCTCGATGCTGAAACAGGGCGAAAAGGACCGCACTGAAGAATTGAAGGCCATCCACGAGCGGTTGACAAATATTAAACAGTCCCGCGGTTGGTTCTGGTAACTTTTACATACACGCCTTTCGTCTTACGGCGCTGGGCTGGCTTGCTCGCTCGACTCGACCCCTCATCTGTGGTGAAAACTGCTGGGGAAGGAGATGGATGATGTCCCAATTAATCTATCGGCTCATGATTGCACGCGCGAGCTGTTCTCAATAACATTTTACGTTCTTCCTACTACCCCCACATTGGCGTGGTTTTACCGACCCCGCTTCGTGCGTTGTGCTATGAGGGTTTACTGGATACGAGACGTCGAGGAGGAAGCCGGCAAGCGTTATGTTGCTATTGTCATTACTGGAATATTTTTGAGCGCCTTTCTGTTTTCAATTTCTGCTTTTGTCCTCTGCCAGCAAGCATTTTTGGCATACTCCTTTTTATTTTCTTGGTATTGTCGTGGCTCGTTTATTAAACGGCAAAACTCACGAGACATTGTTTTTCAGAAAGCTAGACATACATAGATTTCGCTACGTAGACCCCACCACAACTTTTATGATAGATGTGCAATTGAAATACGAAGCAAACAGAATTATAACTCTCTAAATCATACCCACTCCAATTTATCAAAATCTTAATTATTCTGCTCTTCAATTCTTTATCCAATTCAACCTCAATTCCATATCAAACAAGGATGCCATCTTCATGCAGATGACGAACCTCGGTATTTGTCTCGGCTTTCTTATTCGTCAGTGGCTGTGGCGATTGCCGAAATATCACGTGTTGTTGGTTTCTGGAATTGTTCTCGAAGTCGAGAATTAAATCATCGATATCAAAATTATATTCATGACGTCAAAGGGGCGGATGTAGACAAAAAAGAAGAGCCTGCTCATTCTCACCCCGTGGAATTTCCAAGGTTAAGCCGTAGTCAATCCTTCCGGCCAGGCTTGCCGATGCCCGGCTGAGAATACAATGGTAGAGCAAGCGTCTTGGCAGGGTGTCGATGTCTAGTTGGTTTAAATATCGTCTCATGGAAAAAAAGTCACGGACATGGGGTTTATGTTTCATGGGTCGAACAGCTGTAAAGAGTAATAGTATTGCTTTTCGAACTTTTTTTCGAGGTCAACCGAAGTCGTACGCGAGAAAAAAAATTAGCAAAGCTCCAGGCTAAGACATTACATTCACCAGGAAGTCCAGTAGGCTGCACAGCAAAATAAAAACAAAGGAGAAAAGAGGGAACGTTCACTAAAAACGAAAGTGTCCATAATAATAATACGGGGATGGGGCGCGCATCAAATGAAGCGCCATCGATCCCAAAAGAAAATAGTCCGAAATAATCCGGAAAGTAGCAGGAAGCTGAGAATATAGAAGATATATAGGAAAATGAAAACAAGCGAAAGGGGGGTAGGGTAAAATCTAGATAGATAGTAGAATATACAAGGAATAAGTGTAAATTGGTGAAATGAAGCGTCAACGCTATACCAATAAGGGGAGATAGAAGTTAAGAAATAGATTTGACAAATATGAAAGGAAAAGAAACAATTATATCTCTTTGCTTAGAAAAAAGGTTTTGGGAATGGGTATCAAAATATAGATATATCTCTCTTTCAAAAATACACACTGGGCATGGGTTTTACTAGTCCATATAGTAATCTGGCTGCCATTCCTGCCCAGGATATGAGGTGCTGGACATGACAATTTCTTCGCTCGAGTCATCTCCAGGAATTGGGACGGGTAATTCAACTGGCTCAATATTCCGGCCGGGACGTTCCATATGTTGTGATGACACATGACTATGGTTCCGATCCTGTGGAACCTTGTGTGGATATGATTGGCGTTCGGGTGGTGGGGAAGCGGCTGGCGACATGGTGGCGGAAGCGGGAGGTGGATGCTGAGCCGGATCGGGAGACTGGGTTCGGGCTGAATGTTGAGTGGGGGTTGTTGTCGGTACGTGCCCGTTCTGGAACTGGATGAACGACATTGGGCTCTGAGATCGCATTTGGAGATTGTTCGTGTAGGATTGAGGGTTCCCAGGTGGTGTTGCATGGGCGAGGGCAGTGGTATGAGATGGGAAATTAGCAGGCTGGCTGTTACGACTAGGGTGCACATTGTCCTGGGCATAGGGATGCTGCGAAGTTATTGATTGGCGACCCCCGAACTGAGGTACCGGCTGTGTTTGGGGTTGACTAGTTTGCTGCTGTTGATAGCCATGTGGCATTGCGTTGGGATACCTACTCGGGTATGTGTGTGAATACGGCTGCGGTTGCGGTTGCGGTTGCGGTTGCGGGAGAGCTGTGACCTGCGTTTCATACTGTTGTGAAGAATACGGTGTCTGGGGTAACTTAGTAGCGGGCTCCGCATGCCTGGAATGGCGGTTAAACAGGCCCTAAAAGCATGGTCTATGTCAGCCAGATGAAGTTCAATGGCAAAGCCAGCTACAGATTCGGGGAACTTACAGCAACTCTAGGCATGTTCTTCTTCTTCATCTCACCAGCATTCTGAGCAAGACGGTTCGCGCCCCTAAAAAATTTGCCGTGAATTTTCATTTTGGAAGGCGGAGATTGGTTACTCGGCGGGTTACTGAGATCCGAAACTGACACCGACGCGGTACGTTGGGACTCCTCCGATCCGAGAGCGGCCGCGCTTCTGGTTTTTGAAAGGCCTGAATCAACTTTGAAGGATTGGAACCGACTGCTCCAGCTCTTCTCGTTGGATTGTCCGGTAGCGCTCGCGCGTCGCTCGGCCGCCTGACGGGAAAAATGTACCTTGGACATCAACCCCGCCATAGAGCCTGGGCGGGACTCCTCTTGCACAGTTGGGGTCTTTGATGAAGAATTCCCCGAGGGAGAGAAGTACTCGCGGATCAGCTGAGTTGATGAGCGTGCATCTCTGGCAGAATTAGCAAACTGTGCTGGTTGGCCCGCCGGAGGACTGGTGGGGCGCTGAATAGGAGTGTCCGTTGGAGCGGAGGGCTGAACAGATGGCTGATCAGCAGATTTTCCCTCTGTGATTCTAGCACTTGGTTGATGTTCTACCGCTTCACGCTGGACAGTTGTATCCAGCGCAGGAGGAGGCAGGAGGGGTGGCTCGTCTGCGGCGATATTATTCACATCCGCGGGTTCGACGGCAACTGGCTCTGATTTGGGTTGGTCCTGCTCTGCACGCTGGTTCTCATCTTCTGGCATCGTCTTGTCTACGGGTTCATAATCGTCCCGTTGGTCAGCTACTACACTGTCCTCGGCAGGTAAAGCTGGTAATGCCTTCGTCTTATTTGCCGGTGTGGGTGGTGGGCTTTTTGGTTCAACTGAAACCCTTTGCGCAGTTTTATCACCCCCCGTATATCGTGGCTCAGTTGACTCTCGTCTGGAGGACGAGACCGTATCCCTACGATCAGTAGGGTGCTCCACATGTTGGGAGGAAACCCTTTGCACAGTTTTATCGCCTCCCGTATATCGCGGCTCAGTTGACTCTCGTCTGTCGGACGAAACCGTATCCCTACGATCAGTATGATGTTCCACCTGTTGGGAGCAAACAGCTGCCCGTGGCTGAGAATGACGAGCACCTACGTCGCTCAGTTGACCGTTTGAAAGGCCGGATTCAGGTGTGGACTTTATCGACGCCGCAGAAGCCCGTGAGGCGTCAGAGAGCTCCTGGTTATTTCCACTGCTCGACGGCAGATGGGGTGATTGGTCGCTCCCTTCAACCCCCCGAACTGGTTCAGATGGTGAAGTTGGCGACATCTTCCCCTTTTTGCTAATGTTGATTTCGCGCGAGACAAAGGTGCGCACTTCTGAAGTAATCACGCTTGCCTTGTGACCAATGACTTTGACAGCTCGTGCTTCCTCAACTGGTGGGCTTGTGTAAGTGGCATAATCTGATGGCATAAAAGAGGCCCTGTTATCAACCATTGACAGCGCCGCAGATGAGGTTGGCCGTTGTTCGTCCAAGGAATCGGTAGGATTTCGTGCCTCCTCTTCCATTTCAGGCTGCATTTCAGGCTGCACTTCCGGCTGCACTTCCGGCCGCACTTCCGGATGCAACTGATCCGACACCTCCTCTTGCGGTTCTTGTTGCGGCTCCCGTTGCGGCTCTTGTTCGGGCTCCTCTTGCACGACCTGTCGCAGCTCCTCGTCCGGCTCCTGCTGTGACACTTGCTGTGGCTCTTGTTGCAGCTCTTCCGGCTCCTGCGGCTGTTGTTGCAATTCCTCTTTTACTTCCCCTTTCGCCTCCTCTTTCACCTCCTCTTTCACCTCCTCTTTCACCTCCTCTTTCACCTCCTTTTTCACCTCCTCTTTTACCTCCTCTTTTACCTCCTCTTTTACCTCCTCTTTCACCTCCTCTTGCAACCCTTCATGCGCCGCTTCGCTCGTCTCTTCCTGCACTACTTCCATCACCTCAACCGGACTCTCCAAACTCACATCCTCAGCCAGCATGGTCACATCAGTTTTCACATCCGCATCACTCTTCTGCTCCTGCTCTTGCTCCTTTGCTGAATCCCCTTCCACAGGCGTAGAATCCTGCATACTACTATCATTAAAC
>PDND01000246.1:19903-37741 GCA_002572855.1 [Emmonsia] crescens
CCTCGTCCGGCTCCTGCTGTGACACTTGCTGTGGCTCTTGTTGCAGTTCCCGTTGCGGCTCTTGTTCGGGCTCCTCTTGCACGACCTGTCGCGGCTCCTCGTCCGGCTCCTGCTGTGACACTTGCTGTGGCTCTTGTTGCAGTTCCCGTTGCGGCTCTTGTTCGGGCTCCTCTTGCACGACCTGTCGCGGCTCCTCGTCCGGCTCCTGCTGTGACACTTGCTGTGGCTCTTGTTGCAGCTCTTCCGGCTCCTGCGGCTGTTGTTGCAATTCCTCTTTTACTTCCCCTTTCGCCTCCTCTTTCACCTCCTCTTTCACCTCCTCTTTCACCTCCTCTTTCACCTCCTTTTTCACCTCCTCTTTTACCTCCTCTTTTACCTCCTCTTTTACCTCCTCTTTCACCTCCTCTTGCAACCCTTCATGCGCCGCTTCGCTCGTCTCTTCCTGCACTACTTCCATCACCTCAACCGGACTCTCCAAACTCACATCCTCAGCCAGCATGGTCACATCAGTTTTCACATCCGCATCACTCTTCTGCTCCTGCTCTTGCTCCTTTGCTGAATCCCCTTCCACAGGCGTAGAATCCTGCATACTACTATCATTAAACCCATTTTGAACAGAAATCTTCGACGCCTGATCAGGAGATTCGACAGGCGACACGAGCGGGACAGGATAACTATTACTATCCATCTTCGGTGCCGCACCAGCAGCGGGGGCGGCAGCGGCGACGGCGACGTCGATACTATCACCACCAGGGCTACCCGCCCACGTAATCGCCGTATGTGGCTCCGGCGACGGCAAAGCAGCATTCGATGTCGTCGTCGTTGCCGCCTCATGCTCCTCCCACGTCGTCGTCATATCATTAGAAAACGGCGCGCGATCTAACTTGAGCGATAAAAGCCGCGGTAGCGGTTCGTTTCGCCTGTTGGCAGCAGCAGTAGCGGTTTGTTGGTCTTCGGATCCACGACGTTGCTGCGTATCGAGGCTTGGGGTGGAGGTTGACCTGCGCCGCGACGAGGAGTCCGGGCGAGCGAAATTAACCTACAGAATGACGCGAGAGAATATATTAGATTGAGAGAGTTTTCCAAAGAGGTGGAGAGGTGGAGAGATGGAGAGATGGAGAGGTGGGGAGAGAAGAGAGAAGTGACGTGGAACATAGGTAAAAATGTGGTTGGTGGAAACAGATGTGTCATATAATGCCCGCGCAATGTTTGGGCGCGGTCAGAACTATGGTATCCTCAATACAAATTGATGATAAAAAGGCAAATTCGAAAAAGAAAAATAGTAGAGATATATAGAAAATAAAACTTGTAAAATCGCAAAAGGGGCAGGCAAAAAATTTGCCGCGCCCGAAAATCGAAAAGCAAAAATGAAAAGTAGAAAATATGCAAATCCCGTCTGACGCTCCTAACGGGTAAAAGCAAAAAATCAAATTAAAATCCCAACAATGAGATTTTCAAGTATCTACCTTATCAGTACTGCTGCTGTTCCGGAACTTGCTCCTCCCCTTCGCAAAGAGCCCCTTGGCCGCTCCCCCGGCCTTTCCGCCCAGAACACCGGCGCTGTGCAGCAAATCCTTGCCCTTGGCCTGCACCTGCTGGGTGTTAATTTTCGTGGTGAGTTGGGTGGCGGTGGATGGATGTCGCGTATGCCCGGTGGTCGTCGTCGTCGTTGCCGTTGTCGGGGACCCCTCGTGGTGGGACGTTTGGAGCGAAAGACTACCTAAAGACCCAAGTTTGGGGAACTTGTTTCGTGAAGGGTTAGGTTTATGTGCAAATGTCGTTCCGGGCGGGAGGCAGCCGTTGCGTTGAGCTAGTTCGGCATGGTCAGGATGTGAGCTGGTTGTTGCTTCTATCCAGGATGAAAGGCCCGTGTCCATATTCGCGAATTGTTTCCTGGTTCGCTCGAATGTTTCGATCTTCTCGTTGGACTTTTCCATGGCCATGATTTGGCGGAAGCCTAGTAATTTAGGATCTTGGGTTGCAAGGAGCTGAGGGGCTGGCTGAGGCTGAGGCTGAGGCTGAGGCTGAACAGTGGTGCTAGGGGAACCTTCAACAGGCGCTGGCTGGATAGGTGGATTGTCATATAGTTGGGCGGATGGCGTCTCATGCTCTGTGGGATTTTGAGTTAGATTCACTTCAGTCCCAGTTGCTGGGTTTGGGACGGCAACATCCTGACTAAAATTTGTATCTGGGCTTCTCTCAGGCTGTTGTTCGTTGAGGTCTTGACTAACGCGTTCCGGGGCAGTTGGTGTCTTGTCTTCCAGAGACGATCGTGCCGCATCCGCAGCAAGAGCTGGATTTATGGTCAACTGCTGAGGTTCCTGGTTATTATTATCTTCAACGGACGATTCTTCCCAAGAGAACCGTTTCTTCAACTTAGTGGCAGGTTCTTGCAGACCAGCAAGACCAGAGCTGTGGTCGGGGCCAGGGCCTGGGAAAACTGGGGCGATAGGAGTTGTTTCCACCTCAGGGAAATGTGGAGGTAACTGGGGATGCGAGGAAGTATCCAGAGGTTGGGGCAGAGATTGGTCAGGTCCAGCTTCCTGTTCTTGGCCATGAGAAACAATCGAAGCCCTTGGAGTCAACGACTGCATAATTTCATCTCTCAGCCGATCATGGACACCTGGTGACCCATTCTCAGGGCTACACGGTGAGATATTTTCCGGGGCAGAAGGACCATATTGGATCTGCGAGAGTCGCTTATCTCCTCCTCCTACATTAAGCGCCGGTGGCATATGAGGATTCTCGTCTTTCAGAGCTGCGGGCGGAGGCGCCTCGGTAGGTGGTTCGAGGACATGGGGACTAGCTGGTGACGGAGGTTGAGTATTGGTTTCAGGGACAGTTGGCGCACTTTCTGGGATTGATGATTGTACCGCTGCCTGCTTGGGGGTATCAAGGTCAGATACCGTCGGTGAAGACAATATATGACCTTCTCCGCCCTGGGCATCGGTCGGTTTGGCTTCAGGTGTGCCCGTTCCGGATACTCCCCCGAGTTGAGATTTGGCGGGATGGACGGTGCATTGAACAATAGGTTTTCTAGCAGTGGTACTTCCAGAATGGGGTGGGGACAAGCTCCGCCTGTGGCCCGGTTTAAAATCCGCGGGCTCTTCATCAATGGTTGGAGTCTGATCAGATGATGCCCCTGCCCCACGTCCATCTCCAAAGGCAGACGAAGGGTGAGATTGGATTATTGGGCTGATAATGGAGGTACTGGCACTATCTGATCTGAGGATGCTGCTGGTTGTTGTACTTGGGGTCTCTGGGGGTGCATCGAACGCCTGATGGACAACAGAGCGGAAACCAAGAGATGGGTTATGCTGTAATTCGGTGTCATCAGCTGGCGGTTGTTGTTCTTGTTTCTCTTCGTTTGGTTTGTTACTATCCTGGCCCTGTAGACTAGATGCACCTCCCATGGTCCCATCTCCAAGTCCAGGAACAGGTTTTTTGCCAGCGAGCGCTAGGGACACTGACTTTCTTTCTGCTGAAAACTTGGGCTGGTTCTCTGACGTATTTATAGGTAACCCGCTCGTCTGGTCAGGGTCTTGCTGCACTAGGGGGCTTTCTGAAGGTACATGTACTTTTAAAGCACTGTCTGCGGTCATTGCAGCCTGTGCAGCACCTGGTGTGTCATGAGTAGTGCTTTGATCTACTTCCTTGCGATTCTGCTTTTGTCTTTCTTGCTCCATGCGTTTGTATATATCAGCCGGGCGAATAAACGGCAGCGGCTTCGAAGACTCGCTATGATCCGTACTTCGTTGTGCAGGAATTTCACCTTGCTTTTTTTGTTGATTTTCTTGGGTATTGATGGGGGATGCCTCTTCTGCTTCATCTGGGACGGTAGCTAAGCGAGCCGCAGGTTCCTCATCTTCATACTCGTCGCTATCACCCCAGTCGTCACCATCGTACGAGTAGGACTTTGCATTCACCCAGCGCTTGGTTTTCTGGCGGCTAACATTTGTCTTGAAGGAAGGAGGTTGTCCTGCCGGGGATTGTTCACCATCTCTGCCATCATTGAGTTCCAACCATTAGTCCAACGACTCTCTTGCAACGTTTAGAGTAAGTAAAAGAAAGAAGAAGAAAAGGGTTTATAGTTTACCTCCCACCAGGTACATTCGTCGGCGAGTACCCTGACATGACGGGTAATCCAGCAGAAGGTGAGGATGTATCTAAAATAGATGTAATGGACCCTTCAAGGGCCAGCCTTCCCGTGAAGAACTTGAGAGGGTAATTCTATATGTGCATGTGCCGGTTTTGGCAATGGAAGTGGATTTTGCTTTGGCAATAACTTATAAAGGGGTTAATGGTGATGCGAAAAGAACAGAAACTCTGCAAGGACACCTTTAATAGCTAGTAAGCAGACTGCCGCAGGATGATACGGGGGGCTTGTGGGGGAGATTGCGCAAGATAATCGCGAACGACGACGCATTCGACGGCGCAATAAGACAGGATAGCGCTGAAACAAACAGTGAAAGATGTCGTTAACAATGGAAAGACAACAAAGAAGAAGAACAGAAGAACAGGATGTTGCCGGACACACACACACACACATACATCCAACAATGTAGCAGCGGTGTCCAGGGTGAAGAAGAAGGAGATTATTCCCCAAGGTCCACTGCTCGGCGGATTATTCAGCCCTCGCAGTCACGTTATTCGCTGATCGGGCGTTACGCAGACAAAGCGACACGACCCAAACCTAACATGGCTAACTAGTAGTAGATCATGGCTGAGGATTGGGTGAGACGGTGAGAGCAGCCAACACTAGGCTATATATAGCTCACCCCCATGTGCATATGCTAGGGCGCATCCTGGACATCCTTGGTGATCCTTGCTGACAATTTTGGTGTTTTTGAGTCTCAGAGTCGCCCAAAACGCCGCTGGAAAGTGGAAACAGGCGGATTACCTAAACTTACCAGCCAAAAACAGTGTCAGACAGTGTCAGACAACCAACTGTTGTTGTAATCTGTATTCACAGTACAAGTTACAATACCCCCCTATACATTATCCACGTGACTTAATATGCACGGCCACGGTGAAACTATTACTCCGACAAGTCCCGTGACCCTTGTTCTTGCCAGATTGTTGAGCCGCAATCTAACATCCATCCAAGACACTACACACCGGTACATTACTACATATCTATCTCATATCTATTGGAATTCAGCTATTTGAAAAGAAATACACCCCGTTCCCTCTTCTTAGAGCTATCAGACACAGATCCGTCTTTGTGCCACTGCGAATAATAGGAAGATCAACCAACCCACCTGCATGGCAATCAAACGATCTTTAACTCCCGCGTAGCCCCCTATTGCACGCCGGCAAAGCATCCACCATATTTACCGCCACTGACATCCTCTTCTTTGATACCCCTGACATGAGAATAGCGCATCCATCCTTGCGCCCTCCGTAGAGCTAGAGAATCTCACTCCTTTTGACCATCATACCCCCTTATTCTTTATCCGCTTCGCTCAGCCATGGCCGTTGCGACATCCGTCCAAGACCGGACTCCAGAATTCCAGTCCATCCTTACACAGGCCCGGAAACGACTAGCCTCCTCAAAGTCCGGGCCCCAGCGTCAATATTTGCTATCAGATGCCCAGCGGAGAGAGGCAAATGGATCTCCTCCCAATGGAACAACAGCGGAGGGGAAAAGAGTGGCCAGGTCGGAATTTGCGAGACGGGCTGCTGAGATTGGGAGGGGGATTTCGGGGACGATGGCCAAGTTGCAGAGGCTAGCTATGCGTATGTTTATTCGTAGATGAATTGTATGGGGTAGCTTGGCTGACTTGTATGATATCGTGATAGTGGCTAAGCGCAAAACCCTCTTCGATGATCGACCTGTCGAAATCTCGGAACTCACATATGTCATCAAGCAAGATCTTGCCTCGCTCAACTCCCAAATCGCATCTCTACAATCTCTCACACTCGCCCTTCACCCGAAATCATCGCGGAGTAAAACAGACCAGGAAGGTGAACATAACGATAACGTAAGTTATGTTATGCAGGTTTGCAAAATTGTTCTACTAGCAACAACCTGCTAATTGTATATTCAAAAAGGTTGTGGTAATGCTCCAAGGCAAACTCGCCGACGTCGGCGCAAACTTTAAAGAAGTCCTCGAAGTCCGCACCCAAAACATCCGCGCCTCACGTTCCCGAACCGAAAATTTCGTCTCCTCCGTCTCCTCCAAGTCACAATCCTCCCTGGACCCGCAACGCTCCGATTCCCCGCTCTACAACGCTCCACGGAGCCGAAGCCCAGCGCCCCCGGGCTTCCAACAACCCACTTCCTCCGACCTCTTAAGCCTCGAACCATCCTCATCTGCAAGCCCCTTCGCCCTTGCCCGCGGCGGCGGAGCCCAATCCGACCAACAACTGCTAATGATGGAAGAAGCTCAGTCCTCAAACTCCTACATTCAAGCACGCGGCGAAGCTATAGAAGCCATTGAGCGCACGATAAATGAACTCGGCGGCATCTTTGGCCAATTGGCCTCGATGGTCAGCGAGCAATCTGAGATGATCCAGCGGATCGATGCGAATACGGAGGATGTGGTGGATAATGTGCAAGGGGCGCATAGGGAGTTGTTAAAATATTGGTCTCGTGTTTCGGGGAATCGGTGGCTGGTTGCTAAGATGTTTGGTGTTTTGATGGTATTTTTTCCCCTATCTTTTTTTAATTTTCTTTACCCCTTAACCGTTTTAGGCTCTAAAACTGCTCAATTCTTTTTTGAGAATACCTTTTTTTCGTCATATATGCTAACATGGAACTGCAGATATTCTTCCTTCTATGGGTTCTAATATCGGGCTAGCAAGCGCCTAGCGTACCCTGTATATTATTAGATTCCATTTATTTGCTTGCGGTGCATTCCTGTCGATGCACCACATCAACTTCTACTCCCCCCCCCCCCCCCGCACTATAGGCGTCAAGGCTTTAATTTTTATCTTTCTTCTCTAGGCTGGCTAGTCTTTTTTTAGCCTTGTAGCATTTATTTGGTTATACACATTGTGCCTCAATGGCCATTCACCCTTCACGCATAACTTCTTTTCCGTGTCTGGTCACCCTTTCAATCAGTTTTCTTTTTTTCTTTCTTTGCTTGTGGCCCTCTTTGCAAGATCAAAGACATGCTTTGTTTTCTTCTTATTTCCTCTTCTATCTATCTATATTCTTCTTTTTGAATTATCATTTTCAATTTAATATCAACCTCCTTACCCCGTCCCCTCCTTTTTTTTCCTTTTTTCTTTTTATAATACAACTCCTTGTTGTTTTTTTAAGACGTTTTAGAGAAGATTTCATGAATGACATGTTTTAAAAAAGTTCTTTGACACAATCAGTATGTTATATTGATACATGTAGACATAAATACATGTATATAGCTCAAGCCCACTGCCCTTTTCTGGCAAGTGAGAAGGCCTCTGATGAACGGCACATCAATTCCCCCAGTCACAATTTTTGAGGCTCAAAAAATAATACTCAGTAAACGCTACCGACACCTTTTTGTTCTCCAACATGCTCTAGCTTCACACACGACTCACCCGCTTACGTTTGTCTTGGTCTAGTACTGAAACAAGTAATCCGTGACATAACCCGTCGCCAGGGCAAAGACGGCCTTATGCAGGATATCAATCAGCTGCTCATTGACAGGCCAGGTCCTAAACACACAAAACAATTAGCGAACTTTAAACGGATAGTTATCCCAAACCAGACACCACATCTCCACCACAAGAAAGAAAAAAGAAAAAAGAAAAAAAGAAACATACCACGGCAACGCCCCCGTCCCCATCCAATTCTCCAACGTCTGATCAATTGCCAACCGCACCCCGATAAACATGAAATCCGCAAAGGGTCCCCGAATGCCATTGACACTCATAAGCGCACGGATGACACCCGCCACCGCACCCTGGCCGTAATGCATGGACATGTTTAGCGGGAACATCTCGCTCTCGGGCCGGGGGGTCATGCCTAAGAGTCGCTGCATGGTGTAGCCTGGCACGAGCGAGTTGGGGCGGCCGGTGAAGAATTGTTCTACTTTTTCGGATACGGTCATGCTGGTGTAATTGGTTATTTTTTTTAAATTTTCTTCTTTTTTTAGGGGGAGGGGTTGAAGAGGTTAGGTAACGTACGCAGCTACTCCCATGATTCCCGCCCCTAGGCCGTAGAGAAACAGGTTACTACATGGCACCTTGGGCTTGGGCCGTTCGGGGATTGTTGTTCGTCGAGCTGAGGAAGCCATTGTTGCGGTCTATTTCTTTTGGAGGCCAGGAAGGGGGGGGGTTCTCTTGTGGTAACCTAGAATGAGGTTTTTGGGCGGGATGAAGAAAGGAATGAAAATACGATCAGTAGTTAGCAAATGTGTGAGAGTTTCGGATGGCAGATAGGCATACATAAACTTTCTTCAACAAGTTAAAAAGTAGCTACGGAGTATTGGTATTTATATTACGCCGGACTGTGGTTATCAACATGTTCATGATGACGTCAGGGGCCCGGAAGCTTGGTTTCTTCTTGGTGGATTAGCGAGTTAATTTCTTCAGGAACTCCGAGCACAGAGCTTGCATTAAGCATTTCTCTGAATCTCACGCGGAGTTATATCCACAATATGGCATTGCTGTTAACAAGGTGTATGGTAAAGGGAGAGCTGATGTGGGAATATTTTCCACCGGGTAAACAGCAAAAGGAATATGTCATGGCGGATTAACCCACACTGCCAACACTTCATTAGTGGCCAGTGTAAAAAAGTGTTCTGATATGCAAGACGCATACATCGAGAAGCCGGAAGATGGAAGCAGGGGGTAAACATGGCCATCGATTGGTGACTACAGTACACTGGTTTGGTCCAAACTCTCATCCGCGAGAGGTGGCAATATTGACCAATAGAAAACCGGCATCAGAGAAAAGACGCCAATTGTGCCTCGCCCCCCCAAATAAGATAGGTATACCGATCTCTTTTCTATGTAGCCAGTTAACAAATTTGTCGCAGCATCTCAAGCCAACATGCGGAAATGTTATCAGACAGACTAACGACAGGCTGCTGCAGATACATACTACCCTCAGCTGACCTTTGGCAATTCAACAGACAGGCTACATGATTGCGGCAGGAACATGTTAAATATGGCGCCGTCACCTCCAAGAGATACGTTAAGCTCTTTCCTGCCTTCAACTTGTCCAAACAAAGTTCCTCGTGCTGTCAAGTTCCTACCAGAGGCTCACGTTATTCCCATTGAGAGTCCCTGGGATAGTAGCGAACTATATAAAACAAAGATGGAACAGAAATTGTTCCAGACCTTTCCTGGCGACCAAGTCACAGATAACATGCTTGGTGAGGCTGCAAAACTCTTTAATGAGAACTACGGTATCTGGGGGGAGCTTTCACACAGTCCAGGTAAGCATGATGCTATGTCCTTAGTGTTCTGTCTGACGCGCTTTCAGGAAAACCCGTTAGGCTCAGCGCACGTCGTCTGCGGGAGCAATACCTTCCCGACCCCGCTGCTACAAGCTACGCGAGGGTGATTGTGGATGGGAATCTTGCTGGAAATGCTTTCGCGTGCCGTTGGAAACACGATGGAAAAAACATTTGCTGGATCACTCAGTTGGTTGTTGACCGTAACTTCCGTGAGCGTGGACTCGCGAGCGCCCTGTTGATGTCAATTGGTTCAGACATGGATGATATGTACGGCATCATGAGCTCTCATCCAGCTGCGTGCATGGCAGCCGCGTCATCTTACGGGAGTAAGTATTGTGTATTCTTCCTGATAACAAGCAGTACATGGTTCTAACTCTAGCAGTGGGTATTGAAAAAGTGCCTTTGGGCTTAATTAAAGGGAACGCCAAAGCAGTCATGGAAGCTTCACCAATACCTTATATTAAAGATGCAAGGTTGTGTGGCACCCTTTTCAATCCCGAAGATTCGACGGGGCTCATTTGTGGGGTCAATACTGGATTCTTTGTCGATCACGAGGAACCGCTGGAGGTTTTGGAAATTGTTCGTCAACATTGGCAGTGGCCACTCGGGAATTTGCCAGACGGCCATGAATATCTTCTTATTCTGCCGGGCAAATACCGCCGATCAAGGTCGTCCTCGTCATCCAAATCCAAAAGGGACGTTGTATTGAGTCACTAGGTGGTTTGCTGTTTCTGACAGAGTGGCAGTTAGCAAGAGCAGAATACGTGACTGGACTTAAATTGGAGACAGCTTCAGTTCATTCTTGAGAACACAATACTGGTCAAGGATTGACTTTTTCTAATTGAATGTAGAAGAACCTCTGCTCACCGTAGAATATCCCAACCACCGTCGATTGTATCTGATCACATGCATCATGGAAGCGATAAGCACCGACGCCTGAAATTAGGAATTGAACCCTTTCCCTCCTAAGCACCTGCATCGCATTTTGAAAACTTTCCACGCTGTTGCCAATGTCACCAAGCTTGTACCACACAACACATCGAAAAACGTACACTACACCGCATGTGAAAACTTCTTCCTCTAAAGGATTATAAACTTTATTCCACACCAAGACATCTTCCCATCGCCTCCATGCTTCCTCTGGTCCCGGGAAAAGACGCGCAAGCGCGACGAGCGTCCTGACATGCCCAAGCCGATCCACTATGTCCGGTTGCTGTAGGTTGCTGTATATAGCTAGCAGCTTTGGGCTAAGATATCGGCATAATCACCGCAACCTTGTCTGATTTTGATTTCAACAAGAGAAATAAGCAAGCGCCGGTACCCTTTCACGTGTTGACTTGACAATAGTTTCAGCTGTTTAAGTTGCATTTCCACCGTTTCCTCTACCTCAACAAGATGGGTAATCCGACCGGACAGATAGGCAAGCTCGCAGTAAAGATCGGCGAGAAATGATTCAACTAATGCAACTGGTTGACTACTGCCCAGAGCGAGTCGAAGAACAAATAATCTATCAAGAAATTCATAATCTATTTAAACCTATAGGGTTCCTGGGTACGGAGTACAGTGCGGCATATTAAAACATTACAACAATCATAAGCGCGATGGTAAAATAAATCTGGCTATAGTCTCCAGAATCTGGATTTTCTGCCACGGGCTTGAGAACGACAGTGAATTAGGAGGACTCTTTCACCCCAGACACACACGGGGATTGCCATCCGCCCAACCTCAATGTCACAAGTCGACCAAGATCCATAGACCCACCCTCTAGTACGTGTCCCTAACTCCTCCATGCCCAGCAGAATCTTATCAATATGTCCTCACGGGCCTGATAGATAAAGGGTATGCGCGATTGCTCTATGTACAGCAAGGTGTCGAGAACATGGGGGCTCTCTATGGAGTGATCATTGGTGAGGTGTTGGAGTGCGAGTTATGGGAAGTTGAACTTCTGGCAAGATAGCGGGCACGGAGGAAAGTGTCAATTCGGTATTAATAGGTATGCTCCTGGCTCGAAGAAAAGATTTAAAAAAATTGCCGAATATTATATGAAGATCATAGGTTAGGGGCTAGACGAACTTCTGATATAAAAGAGCTCACGAAAGGAAGTAGTCTCCTCAGTGGCATCCTCGAACATGCGAAATGAATTGAGCCTCGTTCTGGAATTGAGCTGCAGATAACTAGTACCACTTTGTGTTGGATTTGTAGGTCAATATCGATGCTCTAATCAACAAGGTGAGAAGTATTCTAGTCCAAAATGATCAAGATCCCATATGCAGCGCTTTTGAACCCATTTTATGTGGATCAGTTGTCTGGGTTAGTGAATGACGAAGGATACGGTCCCCTTTTATGAATATCCAAACCGCTGTCCCTGAAGCAGATTCCCTTTATCATCTTGAGATTATTGCTCATGAAGCGGCGATTGAATTATTGCCCCCCTTTGATCAAATATGTTTGAGGTCACACAGTGATGGTGATCACGGATGAGACAGGCGCCTCGAAGAACTGACATATACTTTGACATCTCCGGGTAGACAAGGTGAATAAACGCAGTATCAAAAGCTATCCAGCAGAAAGCCTGCAAAACTGGCCAGCTTTCTCTCTCTGCGGGGTAATTCAGAGCGCGAGTGTTCATAAAGAATAGCGGACAAGGAGCGGGTGGCTGTAAGCAACATCGGGCGTCTCTGCTGCTCTGAAATGAAGGCATTATCAATAACATCAATATAATACTGTAGTTACTTCGGTACGTAGTAGAGGAGAGGAAATGCAAGTGTGGTGAAAAGAGAAGATCCATCTGGTTTTGATTCTCCTCTGGTCTAGGTGAAGGCGTGGCATTTAGTTAAATCTCAACCCTATGAACCCCTGTCGGGTTTAGTCTTCAGTCACTGACACAGCCCCTAAGATCTAGCCTAGCGACAACGTCGTTCCATCACAATATCACATAATATATCGTCCAAAGCAAGACTTGAACTTCATTTACTGTTTCCACTTACCTTGCTGGTTGCATCTGAGGGTGTATATATTATATAGCTTTGGCTCTGTCCCTTACGCCTCTTCGCGGGCCCTCATTTCCCGTTAACCCATACAGATATGGGTTTACACTTTCGCGAGCCTTGCGCGGGCTGGCAACAAATCTACATTGGAAGGAATTAATCTGATCAGAGCAAGGATGTAAGAGTTCGGATTTCTCAGATCTCACCAAACTGCTACAAGGGTATCTGGACTAGGCTGCCAGCTGAAATTGTCTTCATGATTTGGAAGTATCTTCAACCCGGTCCAGCCTGACCATTACTCTCTATCATGTCCGGCGGAGCGATAGGTCTCTTGGAAAAGATCATGCCCTGTGAAATTGGATAGGATAATCTTAGACAGTCACATCTCTGCTCACCTGATATGTATCAAGGGGCCGAGCTATATCTGTGGATTAGATGATGGAGAGCGGCTCTGTGGACACTGAAGTTGCACCCATCACAGCATTTCACTCACATCACCAATTGTGGCAGTGACATTCACTCTCGGACTGTACGGGATTCGGCGGATACAGTTTCACGGCCACGACGGGTCCTTGAGATCGGTTGGAGATCAATCCCAGGACCCAAATGGGTATAATTGGGCGGATGTTATTAAATCGCAACAGAGGACGATATCTAAACTTTGCGACCTATATCCACCCATCCGTCCTCCACATGCAGCATTCTTGCCACTCAGGCGCAGGGGAGAATTTTCGGTATATACTATGATGCAGCTCGGCGGAATATACCCCGCATTACCAGCTTCGGAGTGTCTTGCTGTGGTAAAGCGACGGATAGCGTCAGCATCGACCTCCCACTACAGTCTCCATGGATCCTATCGATATCGCCCCTCTATCAAGGGGCCTCCCTTAGGGATTTTCGTATCCCAAGCATCTCTGAGTTAATATTACAGGAATTAAATAAAGCGTGTTCTGTTGAGTCGCGCTGTACTGGTATGATGATCACCTTATACCGACGACACCCAGGAGGTTCTTGGCCAGTGGTACGAATCCCTACCGTCGAATCAGATTATTATTTTTGAAGCAAATAATGGACTAGGGTCTCTTGAGAAACTTCACTTTAAGCTGGCCTGCGAAGACGGATTCAAAGTACTTCTGTGAGGTAATATTGTTTCCCATATCAACGACTTCAATGGGATTGTTTAAGGATATAAACTATGGTGTGAGCTCTTGCCTTTGTTCCCTCCGTTGGGTCTGTGCTAGTTCTAATTATAGTGCCAGGATACTATTAAGTTCTCTGATGTGATCCTTTCTGAGACCAAAGGTGGTAGGTTCACCGAGCCTTATCGAAGACAGGGTACTTCAAGAGGGGGGAGGCACCATACATGGATTTCGTTTCTGGACCCTAATTTCGGGTAGCTTCGCGTAAATAGCAACTTTAGGGTGTGTCTACTACGTATCTATATATGGATACAAACCTTACATCGAGCATATATGGTTGTCCTGTAGTGTCGAGACGAACGCAGAAAATAAAATAATATACATGGTATTTCAATCAAATTTCAAATCTTCTAAATCATTACCTAGTCTAGGCTCGACAGGCCGCAGCTAAGGTTACGCTGTTATCATCTGTAATAATATCACTTTTCAATGTAACATGCCACTAACTAGGGAATATTCCGCCATGGATTTGATGTTCTGCAGATAGCAAGACCGCGAGGAAGAGGATGAGACGAAGAGGAAGTATAAAGTTCCATTCACCCTTTACTCCTTCTTATCCTTAAAAGAATATCCCCGTCACCCCCGTATGATTAAAAAAAAAAGGTTGATAGTGACACCATTGATAGTTTCTGTCCCCTGTACGATATGTAATTTATTGGAACCGGGGAACTGGGTGAATTTAGTAGCCAAAGCGGAGAAAAGGCCTCGTGTCAGCCAACCAGAGTGTGTGTCTTAATGTGACAGAGACTTGCTGTAAATACAGGTACCATACCTTAAATGACCCGCTGAGTGAGCCGTTGCCAAGCCGCTAGATCGCGTATGCGTCCTGTCATAACGCTGCCCACTCCACCATTCTGTCTCCGCCAACGTCTTTCTAACCATCGTCAACTCCTCGTCTCACCATCTCAACCTCCAACATCTTAAGTTAACCTCAACCTCAACCTCATCTTCAACCTCCTCCTTCCCCTCCTCCCCCACGCCCCCACTCGTTCTTTTTCTCCCTCTATCACTGGTTCGAGTCAGCTTTCGTTTCTTTGGTCGGGAGGATTGGTCTTCTTTCTTCTTCCTCAATTTGGTGCGATCGTGTCTGTTTCAAATCAGCCTCCTGCAACACAATTTCCCGCCCAATGTTACGCATATCTTATCGCGACTGCGGCACTCAGGCCTCCGCTTGTGGTTAATTGGCATTTGCCCCCTTCGCTGTGTCAATCAACCCGACCTCCAGTTATCCGTTTTCTCGCCATCTATTCTCCATGATCCATATATCTGTCTCGTGTCCACCTCGTATCCCAGATCGTTGGTCTCCGCACCCCGTTACGCAATTGGTCTCGACAAGGACAGGCTCCACCGCTTTTGTTCCCACCGGCCGCTGGTGAAGCGGGACTGGAAAATTGGTGAACATCATGTTGCTACGGCCAGCCACTCCGCTCTCGATTCTCCTCCTCACCGCGTTTGTTCTATTACTGCTTTCTGTGTTATCAACACCCGTTGTCAAGTCGATACCTCTTGCCAGTGTTGATAATATTAAATTTGGCATTTTTGGATATTGTGTAGGCAGCGATTGCACACCTATCAACGTGGGGTATTCTTCAAGTGAGTTTTGTAAGAACCTTTTTTCCCAACGACCCAGAGATATCTAGATCAATTTAAGGCTTGACTAATACTGATCCGTGGTTTTTTTTTCCTTTTCACAGATGGCCCATTCAACGATGCGTCCCGAGATGGGGATTTCAGCCTCCCATCAAGCGTTCGTCATTCGCTATCCTCCCTGTTAATCGTCCATCCAGTTGCTGCATTCCTCACCCTTACCTGCTTCGGCTTGGCAGCTGCGGCCCATTTCCATTCCCCATCTCATTCGCCTAGATATCTCCTTGGCCTTCTTATACTTCTCCTACCGACTCTTCTCGTAACGCTCCTTGCATTTCTTGTCGATATACTTCTCTTCGTGCCTCATCTAGAATGGGGTGGGTGGGTGGTTCTTGCGGCAACTATACTGATTACCGCGAGCGGGGTACTCACCTGTGCTATGCGACGGACCCTCGTAAGCCGAAAAGCTAGGAAAAAACGCATTGCAGAAAATGCAGAAATGAGCGGACAGAATTTCTATAATCGTCAAAATGTTATAAAATTGGATCCTCCGCCAACTATAACTGACCAAAACGAGGCTGCTATGGACAACACGCCTTCAGCGGACTCACTTCCAGCGTTTGCTCGCTTTGAAGCCAATTCAAGGTCACCTGATGATGATAGGCGGCCTCTAAATGCTGGCACCCCAACTAGCGTGAGCCCCGATGGCACAAACAACATCCGTCTCCAGGATGACAGTCGTAGTCCCCTGGCACATGAAGGCAGGCCTTACAATCCTCCGGTGGACGAGTACGGCAATCCTCTTCCACCAGGACCTGCCGGTTTTGGACCATCCCAGATGCGAGGGCCCCGATCAGATCCAAGATTACGCAATCAATATTCGAATGGTAGTATGGGATCCCAGCGCGGCCGTGGATATGCCTATGGACCACCTCGCGGGAGGGGTGGATACCCGATGAGAGGTCGAGGAGGTCCACATCATGGTCCAAGGGGGCCGCCTCCCCATGGCAATGGGATGCGCGGCAGAGGGGGTCCGATGGGTCCGGCAATGATGGGTAGAGGCCGAGGGCCACCGCCAAGTTACCCACCAGAAGTGTTAGATGAATACGGCCCGTACGGGCCCAGTCTGCCCAATCCCGATGGATACGGAAACCCGGGCAGTCGCGCTGACTATGGTTATGATGGTGCGCGAGGCCCGTCTCCCGTGTGGACCGGATATAATTCTGGTCAGGTTATTGAAATGCAACCTACATCAGGTGTCGGTCCGGAAGTGGACCACGGACAAGATCTTCACATTCCAATGGATGATACCGTCGCTAGGGGGTTCATTGGTCTTCAGCCGGAGGAGCAAACCAATCAACATGATCGAAGCCCAAACGGCATGTACAATGAACAAATGTAAGTGAACTAAGTCTCCTAGAGTTCTATTTCTCGTAGTATTGGCTCTAACTTGATACATATAGCGACTATGTACCTCCCCGAGCGGCGTGGGAGGAACATTTACGAGAGCCCACCCTTCCAGTGATCGAACGCCAATCTCCTAGCCCGCATGGCCGACCATCTGACCCTAGAAATCCGGAACCTTATGCCAGAAACAACACGCAGTCACCAATCGCCCGTTCTACCTCACGGGGCCATTATTACGAAGATGTTGACCCACGTTTTGCGGAGTCCACTGATATACCCGCTGCACTGACCCCCGGATCCACCGGTGAACTACAGCCGAGAACTTCTTTCGAAGATCTTCCCGAAGACTCCCATTCACCCGCCGCCAGCGAAATTAGCCACTTCACCTCCATATCCCAACGAGGCGTAAACCCAAAGTGGAGGTCTCCAGAAGCTGAAAACAGACGTGATAAGCAAAGACGGCAGGATATGCTTCTGGGCAACAATCCAGATTTTGAACTTTCAGTGGGGGGAGGTCGTGGCGGGGGGCCGGGTAGTAAGAGAAACCTAGCGGTGCCGGCAATGCCGTCTATTCCAGCTACGCCGCCAATGCTGAACAATGGTCCGAATGATGGTGGCGGCAGATATCCTACACCTACGCCGCCGTGATACCCTTTCCATTTAACCCCTTTTTGATTTGGTTCTGGACTTTCCTGGCGTTTTATATTGGGTTTCGATCCCCGAGTTGATTTTTCTCTCGCCTGATCATTTGGGTTGCCTCCCTATCACATCGCTGAGCTCTGTTTGGGTGCTATGTCATGGAGCAATTTGGATTTTCTTGGCTGTTTCGATTATAACTGCATACCTTTGATGCCTTTTGGTTACCCGCCATCTGGATCACGGACGGAACGTGCCGTATCCCAAACGCAACACGCCTAACACAACACATCTCTTCATATCGTTTTGCGCACAACTTAACACACCACAAAACAACACCCCATTTCCTACCCCTGAGTGCTGCGCTATACTTCCCCCAATCCTTTAATTTCGTGGACATTATTTCCCCCTTCCTCCCCCCTTTTTGCGATTGTATGTGTACAATTGATCATCTCACGGCCTCCAATGCTGCCTGCTTGTGTATATCTTATTATCAGGCTCCCTGTTCTCACTGCCTTCTCTGTATCTTCATCATCATCTTCATCTTCATCTTTTTCCTTTCAGTACTTTCTGTCAGCCCTCCGTCTTCTATGTCACCGCCATACAATATTCGAAGGGGCGGGGGGCGGG
>PDND01000247.1:0-37532 GCA_002572855.1 [Emmonsia] crescens
CCCCCTCCCCCCTGCCCCCTTTTCACTGTCCCTTCTTCCCAACATTACATTTTTATACAGCTCCTAAAAGCCTGGGGTGTTTCTGCCTTATCCGTACCGGTTTAAAATCCATATATACGAGAAGTCGTCTGACTAAAACTGACCCTGGTCCTAATTTCCCTATCGCGCAGCTCCACTCTACGATTCTCACATTGATATCCTGCATTTTCCAACTTGTCGCACTCGTTTGGTATCTCGTGAGTTATTTTCCTATGGGAAGCACGGGTCTGAGACTCGCAGCGCGTGTTGGCGGAGGAAGGGTTGCGGCTTGGATGAATGATTGAGGAACTAAACTAGAGAAAGAGGGGGAGAGAGCAAGATAGAGAGAGAGAGAGACAGCGTAACGAATGCAAATGTAATATCACCTTTGATTTTTATTATTTTACAAACTGACCTGCCCTAGCAAGGGGTTACGTTTATCCGACCTACTCCTGTTATGCGATAAGCAAAGCATCCTATGATTTCTATATACCATCGTTATTGTGTTTTGGCATCCTTTTATCCTCTTTTCATTTACTTATCCACTATTTCTATTAGCATTGGACGGAATAAAGATGCTATCGTGATACATCCTTGGATGGCCATTTTTTTTAGTTCTTTAGTGAAGATTTACTTCATGTTTCCCTACTTTTGTTCTAACGGATTTTGGTATATTAGCGATAGCTTAGATAGATACATACCTACATACATCAGTACCAATACAAAAATGAGACAATCTCAATCATCTATACTCCGTATATCAGCCTGTGATTAGAGGGGCTAGGGAGATATATTGATTCTATAAGACTATGAATGAATTCATATTTCCTCTCTCCTATCTCGCCATTCGCCGTTAAATTTTGTCTATCGAATCAAGGTTCATTCTTCGATGGCTTTCCCGATTATTCGGATTCTGCGCTTGCAACCATTCAGATCATGTAACAAAATACTCAAAGCATATAAAAAGTAAAACATAAAACCATTCTCATAGTAGCATAAAGCCATTCCGGTCATTCTTCTCGTCCGCTTAAATTTCGCCTACCAGGTAACGAGATCCGAAACACATAAACAAAATATGTCGTCACATCTCTTTCGATGAGATAGGTATAAGAGAAGACACATATTTGATAAGGAATCAACGATCCCTGGTTCGGCAAAATGAAACTAGGTAGCTCCCCGTTCAACCTCAAATAGTTGGCCCCAGACCCCCTTTTTATCGCCTCAACACCTCCCCAACACTCCCCTCCAACACCGTGACAGAAGGCACTTCAACCTCCCAAATCCCCGTCTGAGCCCCAGCCCCAACCTCCAACCAACGCTTCAGCAAATCATTGCTCTCCTTCGGCTTCACTCCTGGCGCGGCCGTGCCGATCGTGATATGCGGGATGTCATTTGCGCACGGCCACGAATCTCCCTCCTGCGGGCAAATGCGCGCGACAAAGGCCATGATTCTATCATCCCAGACTAGGCGCTCGATGCGGACGCGGGTGGTGCCTAGGGTTGGTGTTTCGAGGGCGTGACCGTTTGCGGGGTCGAGTTGTTTTTTGATGGCTGCTTTGTAGAGCTCTGTGTAATGGGTCCAAATGTCTGGGTGGGATGTTTGGGAGGCGCGGTGGATTAGGGTTACGTGGAAGGAGGGCTGGATGCGACGGGAGTTTTGGAGGTGGTTGTACAGTTTTCTTTTTTCGGGTGAAGTGGTGGAAGGTGGGAAGAGGGAAGAGAGTAGGGTAGTTATTTCGTTTGAGTTGAGGGAGATGTTAAAGTAATCTATGCGTCTGGCGAGTTGGTCGGGGGATTCTCGCAGTGCTGGTTTCGAGAACTTGTTGTTATTAGAGAAGCTGAGGTCGTGCTTTGTGTCGACCTTGTAGTTTTTCATGGCTTCATCAATGGCGTTGTCTAGGTCGGATGAAGTTGGCATTTTGTCATCCATGAGTTTTGGGAATAAGGAGTGTAGAGCTGAGATGACCTTCTCGAGATTTTCACGGGAAGAGGCGGTCACATCCAGATCTATCACTTCATCAAAACCGTAGTCAGGGTCATGTTCTGTGTCCACAGCTTCGAATCGGCTCAGAAAGCCTTCCATAATCGCAATGACTGAATCCCGGCCTTTGCTACTGGCCTGGATTGTCTGATGGTTATCCCCTCGTTCCAGAACTCTTTCCTGCGTAACTTTTCTAATATCATTGAGCAATAATTGCTTAGGTTCATGGACATAGTGGAGGGCAACAAATTTAGCATTAGGCACAACTCGTTGAACATCGTCAATGATCTGTTTTCGTTCCCGCCTTTGGTGATTGTTGCGATCTGCGATGACGACTCTATGCGTTACGAGGGAATTGTTTACCTCTTGTGCAAATCTTTTTGGGCGGTTCTTCTGTCCCTGAATATTATCGTTCTGGATATGGCCCCAGTCAAATAACTTGACAAGTGCGAGGGCTAGAGTGGTTTTACCACACCCGATTGAAGCGACTGGCACTAAGACAATATCTTGTGTCACGTTAGCAAGGGGCGAAGTCCCTTCTCCCAGCGCCGATTCCATGGCAATGATCTCTGAGCCCTTCAGCCCTCTCTCTTTCAAGAAGCCATCTCTCATTGCGATGATGCCGTGGTTTTGGTTATAGAGCTTCGCAAGCATTGGATTTTGGACAAGCTGTCTCTTTGCGTAATGTAGATATTCCTCTGTAATGGCCACATGCTTCTTGATTTTTGGCTCTCTTCCTGCAATCATTGCCTTGGTGGCTTCGCGCCACTGTCTGTACATGAGGTATGGTTCTTCAAACTTGAACTTGAAGAACCAGTCTCTATACGGACCGACACCCTCTTCACTTATTTGGCACCGGATAACAAAGCCTTCGGTATCCCTACCATCCCACGATCCAGTCTCCGCGCACTTCTCTAGGAAAGTCTTCACTTCAGAAAGGGAATCCTTCATGAGGAACTGTGCCTTCTTGAATCCCCATTCATCAGCAAATTTGTGAACCTCAGGACTAGGTAGGGTAGCGAATTCGGGAAGATTGTAGTTCAGGCCATGAAGATAGATGCCAGCCGCCTCCTCATCGTAGGGCAGAACATGCTCCTCAAAGCGGTCGTCACAAAGTTCCCCCACAGCAGTTAAATTCGCGTTTCTCAGTGCCTTGGCCAAATCCTCCACCGTCTTACCGGCAGAGGCTACATGCCGCTTGGCCCAGTTTTCACCAGCAACCGCGTGGCTGAGAGTGACATCAGCTCTGGCGCCCGTCGAGTGTTTGCTGCATACCAACAGCGTACCATCCTCCAAGCCAGATATAAAAATAATACAGCCATTTTCTTTAACGCTTAGCTCATACGGCCCTCGAGTATTGTGCTCAATATTTCTCCACCGTGTCGAGTTAACTTCTTCCACGTTGAAGAACTTGTCGTATCCTCGAACGGCGATTTCATACTGATTGTTCCTATTCTTGGTCGTAAATAAGCCGCGCGCATAGGTTGGCAAGTCATCCCGCTTGTAATCCCAATCCTGGAACCTCCATGAGTCCACTCTGATGTCTGATCCCGTAACTGGAAAGGTGCTCTTCTTGCATGAAAACGTCTTTTTTCCCGGTTGTTTCTTCTTACCGCTCGCAGCCTCTAGGCTATTAACAAGCTGGGTAACTTCCTGAACATCTTGTTGGACCATGATTCTGAATGCGTGAAATGGGGAATTCGACAGGCAAATGATCAAGCTCTGGGAGGTGCGGGGGAGGGGTGAACGAGGAGCAATGCTGGTACAAGAGCAAAAGTGGCTATGCGACACTGCCACTCTACTTGCTGGAAGGGGTTAAAATATGAAGCTATTTATTGGAAATCTTCAGGCCAGAAATTGCAGTCAAGTGACTCACGTTCTCCCTCTATGGTTCTAGGGCGTCTATCTTTATATCTTGGTGACGAATGTTGGAGGTTCTTAGCTCCAACAGCTGCTAACTTAATCCGGTAATGGTGACTCCGGCCCGGGCCCGGGCTTCTATTTCCTTTCTTTTTTTTTGACGCCGCCCCTCATTAGTTCGCTATAAACTTATTCCGTAACTCATTCAACAATCCTTCAGTGTGTATTTATATTTTACGGGGAGTCATCCGCAGCCATTTTTAAAGAGTCAGTTCCTTCAGAAAGTCTCATCCTTGTTTTTCCCTCACCGCAAGATCAACTGAATTCATTACCCACTATGTCCGCCCAACCCAATGTCTACATTCTTGCAGCAGACAATTCTCCCTCCCTCCTCCCGCTCCTTCGGTCAAACCCCGCCTTAGCTTCGTCTCAGGACGACCATGGATATTCTCTCCTGCACGCTGCTGCCTCGTACGACCATATTGACCTGCTCCGCACCCTCGTTCAAGAATTCCAGGTAAACGTCAACCTGGTCGATGAGGACGGAGAAACCTGTCTTTTCGTCGCGGAATCCGTCGAAGTGGCCCGCTGCTTGATTGAGGAACTTGGTGTGGATAGGGAACACAAGAACCACATCGGTGTGAAAGCTGAGGAGTCCATTGCCAGCGATGGGGATTTCCCTCATTTGATCGAATACCTACGAGGCAGCCAGGCTGTAAACGACCCTGACCAATTGCTGCATCCATCTACAGCGATTCCGCCAAATGTGACTATCAATGTTGGAAGCATGCCTGACCCAGCTACAAACGGAGATGAGGTAGTTGACCCGGATTTCAAGAGGAGAATTGAGGAGCTTGCTGCGAGGGAAAACTTCCACACTGAAGAAGGGCAGCGGGAACTTCGTCAATTGGTTACGGACGCAATTAGGGGAGTGGATGCGGAAACTCAGGCAAGAGACGTTAGACGACGGACCGATTAAATGACGATGTTCCACGATACAAAACCCGGGCATCTACAGTTTATTAATTGCTAGACCTTGATCCGTCATGTTCGACTTTCATGGCAGAAGCTCGGATGCAAGCTTTAGGCCAATCACTTCCCGTCAAATAGCCATTGACGTTCAAGCCAAGAAGGGAGGATAACTCGGAGACTAGGGAAATTTTTTGCAACAGCTATTCCACCCTAATCCACCCTAGATGACAAACGCCATGGTCCAATATCAGTTGCTAGTTTTAGTTGCAGATTTCAGTTGGGATGGTGACGCAGTCTCGACTTGACTTAGCAGATGACCATATCCTATATGACTGCGGGTGAGAAACGGCTCGCAGTATTTCTCGCGGATTTTGTTATGGAGAAAGAAAAGGCTACTGGGTGCTTGCTCATAATTAGGGCATTAGAAGATGTGTTTCGAGTGTAAAAGGGATATAGATGAGATGAGGATATCTCAAGAGCATATGCCGCCTGAGTCTGGCGCATGCACATAGTATATGATAGATCTTAAATACTACAGCCATAACCTAAGACTGTATAATACTAGTCATAGTTTCCAACCTTTCCAATCAATGATAAAAGCACCCATAGAAATTCAAAGGTTTTCCAGCCTTTGTTCTCTCTTCCCCGACTTCCGCAACTTGATCAGGTGACATCATCCCCGACTCGCTATACAAATAAGTTATCCATCACCACGAACACATTTCCTCTCCTCCGAACAATGAATTCCCATTCCACCACAGACACCAACATGTCTCTACCACCTGTGCCCTATTCTCCGCACTCCTCCTCATACCCAGGGAACCCACCAAACTCCAACTCTCACCTCGACACCGAAACCCCTCCCCCTCCGCCGCCGAAACCAAGCAGCCATGAAGCTAGTCGCAGAGGCACACCCCATACTGGTTCCCCGCTACCTTTTCCTCCCCCACTATCCAGCTCCGCAGCTCGGGAGCCTTCTACTACACAGGGACAACCAGGTCTCCATGGGGATCCAGCAACAGGGCACCCGTCCGATTCCTTACCAGACGATGCATTCTCCCCCAACACCCTTCCACAACCTCCAAACATAGAGGACGGTTGGCTACCAGATACCCTTAAAGATAAATCGTGCGTTTTATTCACATAGTTAACCTACCCAAAACATGTCCACCCCCGCCTCAACAATCTTTAACTAACCAAGACACACAGAACCACGGACCTCCACTCCATCCTCCAAAACCCCACCCTCCTGAATTCACTCGCAACCACCCACCCTGCCTACCCAGCCACCCAAGCCCACCTCACCACCCTCCTAACCGCCAACAAACAACTAGCTACCCATCTTCTCTCCCTCGAAACCCACCTACAAGGCCTCCGCGCCTCCACCCAATCCCTTCTCCTCCACCACCAATCTCTCGAGCTATCCTGGCGCAAGAAACAGAGCGAGATGGACGCCGCACTGGAGCCCTGGTCCCCCAAAGCGCTATATCAGCGGCTCGTGGCAGGTATTGCGGAGCAAGAAGCTGTGTGTCGAGCGGTTGAGGAGAGCTTTTTGGAGAGTGATCAGGGCAGTGAGGGGAAGGCGAGTGAAAGGGAGGTTGTGGAGTGGGTGAGGAGGGTGAGGGGGGAAGGGGCGAGGTTGGAGAGTAGGAGAGAGATGAGGGCTAGGTGGGATGAGGGGAGGGTGGGAGGTTGGAGATGAAGGGGTGTTGCTGATATGTTTATGGGCGTTTTATGTACTTCTTTCTTCTTCTTTCATCATGACATGGTTGGGAGTTTTTTTTCCTTTCTTTTGCCTTTCTTTTTTGCAGGGAAGAGCTTATTTACATGTTTGCATGGAGTTTGGGTACTCTCGGATTTCTTGGAATCTTACGGGAGACCGAATGGCGTACGATATCCCAACCAAGTGGGTCTTATATGAGGGCTGATACTGTCCAGTTAGCGGGTGGAGATAGGAGAACCGGGGTTGAACTACGTAGCATATCCCAAAAAATAGAAAAGCTATGTACATGTGCTATACAATACATAGAATAGAACGGAGGAAATGTGCAATTCCTTCCCACACTTCTCAATTGGGTATTTAATATAGAAATCTTAGTTCCGAAAATCAGAGTATTTAAATCGAGAAAAAGACACATCACTAGATATCTCAATCAACCGAGAACATTGAAAAAGAAATTCCCAAATATCACCGAAATATCACTCCCCGATCCATGAAAGACCCCACACACCATCCATCCCAACCACCCACACTAAACACCAACCAATCTATATAAGGAAAAGGGAGAGAAAAAGAAAAATCCCCCCATCCATGTATTACTCTCATACAATATTCTCCCCCCTATGAGCCACCACACTCACACTATCTGGTCTCAACGAAGACGAAGAAGACGGTTCAATTACCTTCCCCAGCCCATGCCCAACATACCCATTAACCCCAATCCCAGCAAAGAACGCTCGCTCGGGACTTCGAGCGCCCCAAGCCCACCCCGCACCGCCAGAGGTTAGTGGTAGGTGATACCAACGGAACCCCAACCAGGCGAAGAAAATACCCAGCAGGCTGCCGAAAAGGATATCGAAGCCGTAGTGGCGGTTGTCGAACCAGCGGCTGGAGGCTATGTATGTTGCGGCGACGATGGGTGCGGCGGCGATGACGAGGAGGTAGGTTGGCGGGGCGGCGGATTGGTTTCTGAGCTGAATGAGGTTTGGTTCAGAGGTGGATTCGTTGTGGTGGGAGGAGCTTGGGTACTGTGCGTCAAAGGGGAGTGGGGTTTTGACGGCAGTGTGGTTGCTGTTGTTGTTGCTGTTGTCTGCTGAGAAGGCTGTTTGTCGGGTATCTTGGGTATAGGGTCTCGGCGCGAGGTAGGGGATCGAGATGGATAATTTTGCGCAAAGCCAGAGGGTTAGGTAGGTTAGGCCCGCGAATGATACTGTAAGGTATTAGTATGGCTGTATAAAGGTTTCCCATTTCCCCCACTCCGGGGTTGACGTGGACTTACCAGAAGCATGTCCGCTAGGAAAGCTAACAAAGCCATCTCTAGTGAGTGTCTCCAAGGTATTCTGGCAGATTGTATATGAGACCAAAAGCGGTGCACCCTCAAGTCTTTCCCCCAGACCCCCAACTACATGAGATGAAATATCTGATAAATTTGGATTACAGCGACTCAGTAGATCCGGCCGAGGTTTCCCATACATGACCTTGAGCGCTTCTGTAGACGCATACACCCCTGCGTATGCGATGCCTAAACCCATCCATCCAACATTCCACTCCCATATTTTGCGTCGCCATACTAGAGCCTTGGGTGCATGTTTGCCCGCTGTGAGGCCTGGGATAAAAAGAATGCTCCCCAGAAAAATGATAATTGCGGGCGCGACGAGGCTAACCAGGATCAAAACTGTAACTGACACGGTTTCATGAACGGCAAATGGGTAGGATATGCCAGGGTCAGTGAGCGAAAATGGGTTTCTATTCGGTTCCGCGAGTTTCGAAATGCGACCTGCAGCTGCGGTCATCCTACAATGAGAGGGTTAGCGATCGCGATTGTATATATAGATTAGAATTTCAAGAAACTGGTTGCAAATGATATTTCTTCCCAGGCGATAACGCACAGTATTAATATCCAGTCGAACACATATGAGATTATCAACCGCTTAGAGAACCGCCAGTCACGGCGGACAGACGTGAGCGGGTTTGCGAAAGCCATTGGATTGGATAGCAAGGTTGCACCACATATAACAGCTAAATTTGAAGGGCAGGAAACTGTAGATCATACAGAGCGGAAAAAGAAGGCAGTATTAAACCAGATAGAGAAGAGATAGAAAAGCGCGGAGAACAGAGAATGGATGGACACGATTTGGAGTATAGTGAAAGTGCTCTAGGGATATCAGATCGGGCATAAATATCCCTCAGTTAAAAATCGAGAAACCCAGTCACCACGCAAGGGCCAATGCTAGGTCTTCCTGGTCATTCTTACACTGTACCGCAACAGAGAGAGTGTCCTTGAGGCAGAGAAATAATGCAACAACTGATGGAAAAGATGAGGTTGAAGTTTGATGCGAAAATCTGTCCCAAAAATGCCCGTTTTGGGATGTATTAATAGATTGGGCCAGCCAGCCCCGCAAAGTTTGTACCGCGTTTGCCACAGCCGCCCAGAAATCGCGGGGCCAAGCAACCAGGGTACATCTCAGCCAAGATCCTTGGAAGCTAAATATCATCAATCCACGTCTTCTCGATATCCAAAGGTATTTCTAATAATAAACAATAGTACAGTACATACAACGAGACTCTTCACAAGCCACCCACATCATGTCTACCGATAACCCTCCAAATGACGCTGTCACTGACGCCACCATAGAATCTTCTCGAGGCTGGACTGCTCCTCAAATCGAGCCGCCATGGAAACCCACCTATCTTTTCGTCTACGGCTCCCTCATGGACCCCGATGTCCTCCAACATGTCCTAGCCCTCCCCAATTCTCCCCTCCCTCTCCGGCCCGCAAAGCTTAAAAACTACAAAATGAAGATGTGGGGGATCTATCCCACCCTCGTTCCCAATCCCTCCAACTCCAATAGCAACAACAGTAGTGGCAATGAAAACGACAAAAACGAACGTGTCGATGATGCAATTCCCGGCGCACTCTATCTAGTCGAGCACCCGGCGCAATTCACGTTGCTGGAGATGTATGAGACGAGAGCTTACTCGTGGCGTCGCTGCGTCGCGGAGTTTACGGATGATGCTGGTAGCAACTCTACGACGGAGCAGAGCGGGTTCGAATGCCGGACGTTCGTCTGGGCAGGGGACCCTGATGGTCTTGAATTGGCTGATGGGACGTTTGATTTAGAGAGGTATCAGAAGCATTATAAGCCGAAGTTTTTGACGAAATGACTTTCTTGAAGGGGGCCTGGGGATATTCGTTTCACAGGGGATTGTCTTAGCTCTCAGTACCTCTGGGACCCTATGGAGATATGAGACAGGTCGGTGGAGCACATCTGTGGCTTCCTCTTCCCGATGATAGATGTACAGTACATGAACAAATAGACTGATGCGAAAATAGAAATACGAAGCTAGAAATCCGTGCTCAGGATGAGCTAAAACGAAAACTTTCACCAACTATTATATATACACATACAATGATACCTAGGTAACACCAGACACGTTTTGTTGGATCGATGGGTGGTGTTCCCTCCCCCAAGCACACAATTTTACCCATCCACCAACTTACTTCTGCTTCCCATCCAAATCCGTGAAGAAGTTATATCCGAAATCCTCACTCGAATCGTTAAAGCGTCGCTTCTTATCAATGCCATCAATCTTCTTGACATATTCAGGATCGAGACGAAAATCAGATTGCAAATTCTGCCGGATGCGTTCTGGTGTTTTGGACTTGACGAGCACGGAGTGGCCGTGCGCAATTCCCCAAGCTATGCGCCAAAAAAACAAGGAAAAGAGAAAAGATTTTTCTCAGTCAGCGAAATAGTGAACCGACCTCAGAATAGAGATAGAAAATGCACATACCCAACGCAACCTGCGCACACGTCTTCCCAGTCTTCTCCGCCACCTCCGTAAGAACGGGATCATCAAGCATCCTCCCCACCTTCTCGCGATTATAAAGTTCATTCTGATTACCCAGCGACGAATATTGCGTGATATGGATTCCCTTGCTAGCGTGGAACTTTACGAATTCCTCCTGTTGCAGCCACGGGTGCAGTTCTAGCTGGTGAACGGCGGGTACAATGGAGGTGTTGGCGAGCAGCCGCTCCACCTCCACCTTGGAGAAGTTGGAGATCCCGATCGCCTTAGCTTTGCCAGCTTGCTGAAGCTTTTCCATGGCTTTGTAGGTCTAGGGATTTATATTAGTAATTTTACAGCATGGAAATTGGGCGGGGTTGGGCGGGTTTCCCCCCCCCCCCCCCCCAAGTCCAACAGGGGCTAGGTATGCAACTTAGGGTTATATAGGGTGGAACCCATACATCGACATAATCAATTCTCGCTGTCTTCGGGTTTCCCTGCTCATCCTTGGGGAACTGCTCGTCCCCACGAGCAAAGGCGACGGGCCAGTGCATGAGATATAGATCTACATGGCTCACGCCCAGGTTCTTCAGCGACTGGCTGATAGCGAAATCGACGTCATCTGGGTGATGATTATTGTTCCATAGCTTGGATGTGATGAAGATCTCTTCACGAGGGATTCCGCTTCTTTTTAATGCGCGGCCGATGGCGGGTTCGGTTCCGTAACTACGGTTTGATTACCGTGCGAGTCAGCTAGCCTTGGTTTTGCAAAGGGGGGGTGTAAACAAAGGGGGCGCGCGGGGAGACACTATTAGCGCGGATTGGTTTCTGGGTGCTCTTACATAGCTGCTGTATCGATGTGACGGTATCCAGCTTCCAGCGCGGCCAGGACCGCTTTCTCCTGCGCATCTTTATCTTGCCAGGTACCCAGACCAATGGCCGGGATATAGGCGCCGGTGTTGAGCTTGAATTTTGTTGTTGAGGCGGCCATGGTTAATGGTTAATTAGAGTGAAATTATATAAGAGACGGAAAATGATATTTCTTCCTGATATTCTTTGTTAATAGAAATTAGAAAAATGGTCAATGGGGTTTAATAAGTAACAATTGGTATACTCCATTAACGTCATTCCGGTGAAAGTTGGAAACTCTGATAGTATATGACGTCCATATGAACACTTCAACAAATATCCTGGTATTCTTGAATTAGGGAAATCTGACAACTCTTTCAACAATAGAAATATTTTCTTGAAAAGATTCATTCCAAACTCTAAGAATATAAATTATGAGAGACACAATGTTCGCATGCCACATTTAAGGGGTTTCCTTTTGAGCAAAAGGAAGATGCTAAATCGAAGTTAGAAATTCCCGTCATCCTGTATCATCAAGTGAGGTAAATAGATGCATGGCCTCCAGGTTCTCGCCATTCAAAAAAATGCCCAGCACACATCATCTTTCCATCAAAGAGCTCCTCGATCTCCACGACATCGTTTCGCCAATGTTGAGCCTTCATATAAAGAGGCTTAGATCCCAGGCGCAACATGCGTAGTTGCTTATCATTTTTGCAGAAGATGTAGTGCTGATGCGAATAGCAGGTTTTGAATCACCATAGCTTCTCTCCGCGCAATAGCGTGTATCTGTTAAAAGATTATCATTTCTGTAGGATAGCTAGCGCTTCGAACTGAACGAATGCTTACTCTTCGTCGCCAGCATGGTTTATTAAACTTGTCAACTTTCTTTCTTCGACTATGTTCGCCAACAATTGAGTAGAAGCTGCACCACATACATGATATGATGCCAAGGCAGAATCCCCGCTCCCCAAGCGAGCCGTGGGAGCCATATTAATACCAATATACTATAGATATTATTCCAGTCAAAAACACCACTCCTGTAGTAACCCGCAGTAGTCGCAATATTGAACTTCGACAATGCAAAGGGCGACATTACCTTCGCTGTCTCAAGTTCCACTGCAGATGCCACGCCAGATACTAGTTATACTCCGTATGTTGCCGAGCTGACGACCAAAAACTATGCTTCCCATTCGATAGTTACGCATATGTATGGTATGTTGTGAGAGCGCTACAGCTCTCTGTCCTGTTGGACAAGGTCATTATCCAGTGTAGCTACTGGATGTGAATCATTGTGGTTCAGTAGTGTACTGGTTTCGTTTCTTTGCCGGTTCAGTTATGTGTATCTTAATTAGCCTGTAACTAAGTATGAATGGGAACAAGGCTAGATCAGAGAGGCTTTCAACCTGTTCAAGCCACACAACAAGCTTTTCATCCTTCGGTAAAGACTATTATGACCTTTTGAGTATGAGAGCGCGAGAGAGCGTGCATACATGAATTCTGTTCTATTTTTATGCTACTGGGATGTATTCAATTCGACAGCGGACTTGGCTCACCATCACCATACCGGAAATTAATGGCTCTGAATAGCTCAGAACAAACCTCCCTAGACTCTAGCTCAACCTTACCAGCTTCTCCCCTGCCAGCGACACAGACCTTAGGAGCACGAGTGCACATCTCCTGCCGTTTTGCCTACTCACTTACTGCGTAGTGATGTCTGCCTAGCCAATAGGGTGGCAGAAATGGGACATGGTGATATGTTCTTGACATCCCGAGGGGTCATTCCAGCGTCAGGCTTCAATATCTTATTATTCTCCAAATCAACCGCTCAGGCATATGATACATGACAACCATGAGGCTTTGAATCTTACATCAAAATATCTGGTAATATACATGTATTGTACAATGGCAACCAAAAAATTGCCCTGTTGTTTCAATAAGATATTCCTGTCACAATCCTACTTGTCTTTGAGTTCATCAAGAGGCACCTTCAGATCACGGAGAGAATCTCGAAGCTGATTTGTAAATTTTGCTAGCCGGAGTAAGCAAACAAAGAAAGTTTAGATGTGATTGGGCCTTACCATCGAAAGTCCCATCCAGTGTGATGGTATGAGTAGCTCCAAAAGTATGGAGCGTGGCAGGGCTTGTATTGGCATCAGACTGACGTGGAAAGTCCTGAGGAATTACAAGCCGAGGATACGGTAACGATTCTGGAAACTTGGTGTTATTCAGTGAAACGCAGAATTGCCCACTTAACTTACCATGTGCAAAGTATCGAGAATCATGATAGAAAGTTAGGGGACACTGGTCTGCGTCTCTCGCCAATGAATCGACAGAAAAAGATCCGCTGCTTGAATAGATGCCTGCCCGGAAAGCATAACCAATCTCTTTTGGGAGCATTGTGAAAGCCTGATGGGCATGCCCCAAATCAACGTTAACATTCTGTGTCACCAGGGACCCTTTATGGTCAAGGGTGATAAATTCTGCCTGCTTGGTATGTAGAGAACGATAGACGCAAGAGCGACTGGTCGTGAAATTAGATATTCGTTTCGGTATAGAAGTAGGGAAACGCATGATATCAAAGACCACGGTGAGGAGAATACAACCAAAGATAATGACTTCTAGCTGGAGAGATCCACGGAGGGTTCAACAAGTTGGATTTTTAAATCGGGAGCACAGGAATATTTATCCGATATTATATAGGTTTGGCAACAACAGTAAGAGGCTAACAAGGGGATTTACTATTTTAGTTATGGAATACCATCACCAACAATGCATATAATTGATTAAAAAAAATACCTCTCAGAGATAGCTATAGTCTATATTAATCTATGTATATATAGATTAGTGGCGGGGTGGCTAGCAAGCAGTTCAATTCTCTATATTTCTGCTATATTTCTGTATACTGTAACTGTTCTTGCTCAGATGCTCTGTGAGCAAACAGCTCCACAGCATCACTTTAAAACTGCTTCACACTGCTTTTCGCCGAGCATAGGGGATGAGTTAACTGAGATAACTTCAAGTTCACTTTACGTCAAGTTCCCGGGCCATCACCATCAATCTCAATTCTTTCGCAAATTTCGGCCAACTATGGCCGCCCCGATAGGGTGCCCATAAGCTATCGATGCTCATCCTTGTTGCCGGATGCACATGATTTTGAGACTCTTTCATCTGCTCTTTCTCATGCATAAATTGAATGACTTTCACTCATTTAAAGCCCTTTATTTTCTGAAATCCTCACAGTCAGTGATTAATTCAATCTCTGCGAATCTGCATCACTGCCAACTGCACCCCTATATTCTCTGCCAACAACATGGTTGCTCAGTTGACTCTGATTTGAAACTCCTCCAACCGCAGCAAGGAGATCCGGCCCTACCAAAAGAAGTCTGATGATGGGCTTATCCTTGATGATTACTGTGCGCGAGATATTGCTCGAGCAGCTCAGTTCTAGGTCACAGGCAAGAAGTACTCCATGGTCATGATCAGATCAATCAATCGCGTCCAGAGCTTCTGGAATCAGTCAGTAGTCTTCGATGGACCTGCGCTATACTCCTGCTAATACTGAATATGAAGCCATTGTGTATTTATGAAAGTCGACACCAATTCCCATCTTGCAGCATGCACAGCTGAGAACCTCCAAGTCTATGCTGACTGGTAGCTGAAGAACTTCAAGATTCAGAAACAAATCACTATCTGGGTTGAATGGAAATTCTTTTGACTTCTATTCAAAAGGAAAACTGGTCAAAATGTGAATGAATTTGTTGGAGAACAAATCAGCAAGGTGAGATTCAAGACAGAAGAGCTTGTTGCTGATTATCACTAACTTGCCGCTCAGCAAAAAATCCTCACCCTTGTAATGGCCACGTCCCGCTTCATATCAGGTGACCACGTTATTAAACAGGCGACTTCCATATTGTAGAGGAAGTGGTTTCTCGTAATGAAGCAAGAGCCTTTGTAAATCGGCAACAACGCGCTCATAGTCCCGACAGTGTAGAGTTGAGGCCTGGTAGAACCGGGAGGACAGTAGCGAGCTTCACATCCGTACCAGTCATGAGGATAGGCTAACAGGTGCAAGGCTTGGCACGAGATTTGGCAGTGTGAACACCGCAGCCTCTGGCGCGATTAGCAACCCCTTCACTTTGTTCGTTTCAGGGCACGGAATACCCAATATACGGCTCTGGCAGAAAGATCCTCTCTGTGAGCTCGTCGATATCTCCTAACCATTGGGGACGAGGTGATTGCCAAGCCTGGAACTCACGTGCTCAATACTTTGCGGCTCTTACAGCAGCTCTGCGACTATGCTATGCCCTGCACCATCACGCTCAGGAACAGGTGTCTTGCCAATGGTTAAGCATGCCAATTCTAACCGATAATGTCCACTAGGCAGACTTACTTGGGCGGCAGTGCCTCATACCTCACCCAGCATGGATGAATGATTAAAGCAGCCTGCCTCTTGCGCTACTCCTGGTCTAGTGCCAATGGGGTATTCTTGCAATCCTTAGCTTCAACTCTTGAGTACTAGTCCGTATAATATAATAGGTACTTAATGATATATCTATGTTATTATTACTTACAAATTATCGCAGCCTAATTACCAAGAATAGACATATCAGCCTGACCGAACTAACATCCACGTAGTCCGTACATACATGTCCATATATTTTGGTGATTTGCACGGCTATATGCGCCATCGCCAACTGGCACTGTCTGACAGCTGGTTGCTGGCCTGTGGTTGGTTTGCAGCTTTTTCTGTACTGCATATTGATATTCCATCCGGATACCTTAATATCCATGGATGTCGATATGCATGTCAGCTGTAAGAATGAGGGGCAAAGGAACTGCTCTCCGACATTTTCTTCAGATGCTGGCCGATGCTACCCCAAACTCCCACCTCCATGGCCTAACACTTTTGTAGCTAAGGCCTGAGCAGTAATAAGCACAGGTTCTATGACCCTTGGACCATGTTTTATCAGCGATAGAACTAACGGAATTGTACTCCGTAAAAAGCTAGTATAATAGGATCAACAGGACCATCTCATCAAGCCGGCATGGGGGAAGAGAAAAGTAACAAAAATGTACAAAAAACGACCACGATCGACCGTTTGCCAGCAATCACTTGCAGATTCGCAGCTTTTCTTGAGCATCAAGATTAGGAGAAGGGAGCATTATACACAGCTTCTGGAGCGGAGTTTTGCAAGCCTCACATTCCCCCGTATCTGTACTATGTTGTACACCTGAGGTACATACATATACATGGTAGCTGCCCAGCTGCAGTCAAAACATCAAATTTGTGCCATGATGGCGGCCATGGCCAGTGGTCACCGAATCTCAAACGGGGAATAAAAATCCCAATTACCACGGCGCGGTTCACCAAGCCACAAGCCATCAACTGAGACGACGAAAATACGAGGAAGAAACCTTGACTAGAGAGGTTTGACATGCTGCTAGCGCTGCGCCGTATATAGGCAAGAGACCCAATTAATCAATGACGCAGTGAAGAATCGCTAGGAACAATGGCGATGGCTTGAGCCACTACACTAAAATGCCAATTACTTGATCTTGCTCTTGGCTGCAGCAGTCTGAGCCCCAGACTAACACGAATGAGGCTTTACTCAAAACGCGGCCTTAGTGGAGAATGTGAGCTTGGGATACGGCGAATAATATAATTTGTTGGTTCCTCCCCACAGCCCCTGAGCTGGGGTTGAGACGGGTACCGTCGACGAGGCTCCGCTGGTGTATCGGGTTGCTGTGGGTACTAGGTAACTATATATATATCAAGAGTCCCCCCGTGTTGCTCTTCGCGGTCGATTTTTCTGACAACAGAAGGTCAAGACTCAATTCTCATTTCATACCTGCCTAGGTACCTAACATCAAACAAACCTTGGAAGCTTTGCATTTCTCCTCAATCCATTAATAAACGCACAAGACCTCCCAAAATAACCATGCAATTCAAACTCTTCTCCATCCTGGCGCTCGCCGCCACCTTTGTCGCAGCCGACGAGGGTGTTGAGAGGAAGCGCGATCTTGAAGATGACATGTACGTGCCTTATCATAATCAAATCATAATCCAATAAGAAGAAAGAATCAACCAAAAGCTAACTCTCTCACCAACAGTAACTCCATCGGCGCCGAAATCGTCTCCAATATAAAAGGAAATCTCAACGACTTGGTGACCGCCATCGGCAATATCCCACCAGATGTGGCCGCAGTCCTCGCCACCGCCATTCCCCAGCCCACCGGCACCGATATCCAGGGTTACTTCAACTCCATTGTTAGCGATGTCAACGACGGCACGCCTCCAGCCTGGTTCACCGGCCTGCCGGATAACGCCAAGGAGTTCATCAGCTCTAAGGCCGCGGAGTTCGGCACTGTCAACCCCACTGCCACCCCTACGCCAACTGAAAACTACGCTCTAGGCTCTAAGCCAACTGGTGCCATATTGGGCAGCATTGTTGGCGCCGCTGGTGTTTTGGGTCTGGCTGTTATGTTGTAAAGGGGTTGAATTGAAAGCTCAGGATGGTCAATGTGGTTGTGATGCCGCCGCTCCTCTCAGCTCTTTTTGAGATTAGATTGAGGTTAGAGTCCAGGGCGGTTGGCAGCTTGCTGCTCTTTTTCTCCAATTTCTTTTCAGTGATATCCCTTTCTTTGTTCTTCTACTTTTTTTTTAATAAAAAAATGGCCCTGAGCTATTATACCGCTCATGATGTCCAGGGAGTAGAGAGGCTGGGATAGTTTTTATAGGCCCAACTTGGCGTGGAAATTTTTGTACCACCGGTGTACCTATTTGTTTTTCCAATCCCTTTTTTCTTGTTTCGCGTTTTGATATCATAATGTTTTATTTCGAGAAGGTTTATTCAGTTCATCGCAACCGCGATGCGAAATGTATTAAATAAAAACAAGAAAGAAACTTAGAAAAGTTCTCATTTTTCATACTTTCGACGAAAAAATTTCCCAGTCCCATTCCAGCGTTTGATACCTTCCCATTGTCCTCTTCTCCCCCTTTCGCTCGTTTTCGCTCCAAGAGCCATTATTCTTGCCGAGACTAGCAAATAGCCCCTTTTCGAATATTCAAGGATTAGCAGGTATCGGGAACTTTTGGCTGATGTGAGATGCACACTAAGGGGGTTCTGAAACACAGGATTGACACCAAATGTGCGATCTTCGACTTGGCGACGATGGCGGAGACCTACATATGATTTTTATTTGCAGCTCCCGAAACAGAGCGGTTGAGTCCAACAGCTGTATCTTCGAATCATTATATATTCAGTTCCTGACTGAACTGTGTATACTGAAGGGCGAACTAATCCATATATGCCAAGTAAGTGCGCGAATGGCCTGTCCCGCCCTCCCGTAGCTAGCTCTAGCGTCTCCCATAAATTCTTCCTTTTTTTTTTTCCACAACCGAAAATATTCCTTTCCTACACACAACAGCTAAAAAAGACAACATCAGCACAACAGAAGCTTCGAGGAAGTTTTCTTCCCGAGCTCTGTTGCTCTGGATTGGTAATGATGCCCTTGATAATGCCGTAACCATTATCTGCCATGGTTTCCATATTAGCTAGGTATGCTTTTTCTCATCTCACAAATTTCCAATATTCCCTTTATGTGATGACTTTCCTTACAACATGAACAATCCAAATCCTATTCATCATGACGGATGCCAATATTGCTATTGGTAAACCTCTCTGATATGCTACGTGCTTGGCCCATTTACTCACTACGTCGGTGGACACTGCTGATTGACTGACATGTCGGCCTGTAGGAAATTTGTTTGGTGTATTCCATCTCATGTAGCTACATGTATGCAACTTCTGTATAGAAGGCAAAACAATTTGTAAAAGGTACGTTTTGAAACGCTATTCTCAACTCCAGGAGACTCTCCCCCATCAATTCCTCCCTCACTTTCTATGATGACTCTACGACATGCAAAGGCATTCCTCAAACTTAAGTTATCATGTGGAAACTGTCAATTTAGTTTCAGCCTTGTCTGACTACACCTATATATCGCTTTGATTCGAGCTTTTGATTATATACCGGTCTAAGCAACGTTGCTAACATCGTTCCTGACTTTAGGTATGCTTTCGAAATATTTCTTTCTTCTCGGATAAATTACCTTCCATGCACCTGGTCATGCCATTCTTATGAAGAATATTTGAACGAACGGGCGGACAGAACTGCATCCAACACTCCTCACCCATTACATGCAGAGCGTACAAACTCTGCGGGTGCTGGAGTCGTTGGATCGCTTGTTGAGAATTCGTCAGCTGATTTTTATGACACCGCCTTTTGTCTCGCGTGCCACTGGTAATAGTTATGGAAATGAAAATAAACTAACCCTGCATGCTCTAGGTAAATTCACTTCTCCTGTTCTCTGTGCAGATCCTTCCTATCTCTTTTTTCTGCGTTGCGCCCACCGGCTATCGTCTCTTGTATGATGATCCATATTCACACTGTTTGAACCCGGCACCATTGTGTTTGGGATATGAACGTACTTACACTGAAAATTCTGATTTAATGAGGTATGTCTGAGAATAAACCCAGTTCATCATCATGACTGTTTCGTTTGGAATCGAAGCTAATTCATAGGCTCAAAGCCTGACATTAGACGATACGCTGTTTGGAATTACCGTCGAGATACTACATTTGTTTTGTTGGTATTAGCCATCGCTAATTCATTTCAATGCGATTACAGGGGCCAATCCCAAACACTTATAGCAATGTAGGCTATTTTTATGATTTACGGTATGTTCTTTTTTTTTCTCGTACTGCTTCTAGTTTCCATTCTGTTGAAAACCACCTGATGAACTCATATTTCGCTGTGTTCTTACCGAGTCTTGACTTTGAAGACAACTATCATCTTGGAGACCTGATACCCTTTTTCACCATACCCGCTATATCTTTTGTTATACCGTTTGCAAATACCTTGTGCCTTGCTAATATTTATGCACAAGATTTCCATTTTAAAGACCGCAACCTTCCTGTCCCATATTTAGCTTTTGAGTAGCGTAACAGGGTGTTTCCTCTTCGCATGGTCCACTCACATGCATCCGTGGACAGTAAACATCCATCAGATAGCCATAATTTTACAAATCACAATCAAAATATATTAATATCTCCATCTCCAAACTCTCACTTAAATTATTCTCCCTATAGTGCACTCTCTAAACCACATCCCATCAACCCCCGCGCTTTTCATCTTCAGCCTTCCTTTTTCCCCTTCACTCTACCCACAACCCCTTCCTCTTATGATACCCCTCCAAACTATCCTCACCATACTTCTGATACACACTCTTCTTCCCCTCCGGCCAACGCACCCACTCCGGCTTCGAGTCCGCCAGCACACACACCATCTCCTCCGGCACGGGCAGCTCGGTATCAATCGCCGAAGCGAACGGATGTATCAGCTCAGGCCAGTGCTTGTCCCATAGCCACAGCATGGTGCTACAGTTTGAGCAGAAACTGCGCTCTGAGGAGCAGAGTTCTTCGCGCGGGGTGCCGCGGTCTTTTATGGCGGTATATTTTCTATGTGGTGTGGTGGGGTTTAGATGGGTTGTGTTAGCATTTGTAGATGGAATGCAGAGTAGAGTGTGTGTGTCTACTAATTACTACCTATAGGTATGTTTGCGTAGACGGAGAGGGAAGAAAAGGGTGATAAACGCCTACTTAATCAACTCCTTCCCCTTCAGCACATTGAGCGAGTTCGCGATTCCGCCCAGGTTCACGCTGCCGCTGTATCCGCCTACTTTGCGGCAGATGCTGCAGGCGCATAGTTGATAAGGGACCGGCGTCTGCGAGTTGAGAGCAAACTGTACGCCGCCACATTGGCAGCTTCCGTCGAGTTTCCTGCGCTTGACCAATTAGAAAATTAACTATCTTGTTAAGTGGGGACAGGAGATATGAATTTCCTTCGGATAGGAGGGGGTGAGCATATCTAATCAGAGTGTAGAGAGCTTGAATACATAACAATAACAGTATACCTAGGTACTCACATCGGCATATTCGAGCGACAACCCACGTGGAACTTTAAAATACTTGTCTTTATGATAGAGCGTGGAAATGCTGTTGTGATTCTTGGATATATATATACCGTTCTCAGAGAAAGCCCAGATGCAAAGCGCTTGGTGAGGATCATGTCCTGTATTTAAAGGGTGGCCTCCAGGATTCGCGCCATTAATTCCCGTATTTCTTGTTCTGAATATATTTTAGTTGATGGACTTTCTGCGAACCCGACCGCTGCCCGCTGCCCGCTGCCGCTTGCGGATGTTCTGGGCTCCCTTTCTGGAGGTGTATGATGCTACTCTGACGTCGTAGGGAGGGGTAAGTTAAAGGGCGTAGAGAAGAACGGCTTATACAGAGTTACTGCAGACTACGTGATATCATATCGGGAGATATAGACATATTTGAAATGATATAATTATAGTTATAATTTAAAATAAATAGTTATAATCCGGTGCGCCCCTTCGTCGTAATTGCTCTGGCGAAGAGTAAAGAGGGATTTTTTTTTGGAACTCTAGGAGCTCAGGAATATAAACTATTCGGGCGCGAAGTTTCCAATTATCAGCCGCTGGTCGTCTAGTTGGTTTATGGCACTGGACTGTAATATCTTACTCTGCTATCCAGGTGTCGTCGGTTCGACTCCGACCCAGCGGAGGATTCTTTTTTTCTATTTTAAATTTTAACTACTTCCTCTTCTTATATTTATACTTTATATTTATTGCTTTTTTCGTATTTAAATTCCCCTGTTCTCTTTTTCTCATTCTAAGTTCCACTGTTTTGAGTTTCCCAACCTTGCTTCACTTGTCAGCAGCACCGGTGGTATGTACGGAGTACCGTACATGCAGCCCTTCTCATAGACGTCCAGAAGCTTCGAACTCCACATATCACCAGTCGCCCCGTGGAATACCATTTAATTTGTAATCGACATATGAAGGAAGCTGGTAGAAAGAAAATGACCTCACTTCCCTGGAACCTTGCGCTGGGCACAAAAAAGAGGGAGAAAAAATACAAAAAAGGATACACATTACATATAACTCCGCTGGGTCGGAGTCGAACCGACGACACCTGGATAGCGGTATGATATTACAGTCCAGTGCCATAAACCAACTAGACGACCAGCGGAATTTTATTGGTCAGCAATCCCCAATATCGAATTATTAATCTCTGAAAATGTTTGCACTGTTTGAATTGTTTGCATTAAAGTTATCCCATGAATCTCGGCAAGATTTCCTGCAGATAAATCCCCAGACATTTCTGAACTGGATAGTTCAACAGCAATCGGATCTTCTTACTATATTCATCTCTTAATTTCGTGTCTGCATATATTGTATATACGAATTAAAATCCTATCTTATATATCCTTTTTGAACATGAGTTTTGGTGGTCCCGGCGGTCGTTCCGTCAATATCAAACCCACGCCGTACGTAGCCCACCCAGCCATCAACTTTCACCGCTTTAATATCCTCGCCCTATGAAGAATATATGGACTTGTTCTATGTCTCAATATTTTGCGTATAATGGGATGGATCTTGCTAACTCTGTTTTTGTTATCGCTGATTTAGGCCTGAACGTGGAAGCTTTCCGCTCGATCATGACGGTACGTCTGGCTTTTCTGCTTTCGTATTTTAGATACTATTCTGTGACATGTACGCAGCCGCAATTACTGACTTCATACCTTTCTAATTGGTAGGAGAATGCAAATTCATCATCTCATCATATCTCCAGTGTCTGAAGAAAGGAGGTGGTCTCAATGATGAGACCTGTCGCAAGTTAGCAAAGTCCTATTTAAGCTGTCGGATGGACAAGTATGTTTCCGTATTCCCACACCACCCCACCTCACCTTTCCACCTCGAGGAGGGGGGAAGAATTTATTATTATTTTTTAATTTGACCATTGGAAGCCTGACACATTATTTTAGCAATTTGATGGCGCCGGACAATTTTGAGAATTTGGGACTTGTGTTTGATGAAGACAACAAGAAGAATGTGACAGAATCTGCTGCCACGGTAGCTTCCGAGAGCAAGAAAACGTGACATGCCTTGATTACGCTGTGCTGTATAGTAGAGACGGAAACGATTATATCCGCGTTGTACTTTGTATATAAGACATAAGTTGGCGTTGTTGGCATTGCAATTCTTGGGCGTTTAGGACGGACTATCTTAACGGAATTACCTTCGAGATAGAAAAGGACAACTCTACTTCTATATGATATATATGTTTTAATCATTGCGCTGGGCATGTTCGGGGCCCTATTTCTACAGGACCTTTCCTCACGTCCATTCACATTTTATTTTCGTGGAAACATATGCGGAACCATATGGCGCCTACGTCCACCCCCAGGGATAGAGCCGTTGAAAGCCAGACAGCTGAGATTGAGCCGGAAGTCTGACTAATAAAGACATTGATAGCCCAAATAACCTTTCATTCAGCTCCAAGAAACCATCCAGAACGATTGCGTTGGAGTAAAGGGCAAGATCCATAGTTTAGCCTCTCAACATGCATTGATTTTTACCGTCGGTTTTGAACTTTTTATTGTGACAATCACTGCACGTTGCTACCGAGAACTTCAATACTGATAATCAGGAATATAGCCGGAATCCACTGAAGTCATATGCCATGAATTGCATTAGTTAATTCAGGTAAGACTCCATTTTTGCGGTGCTTGCGAGGTTGAACATCAGCTTGTTCAGATAAATTACAGGGGCATCACATGACCATGTGGATGTAGTGCAACAGACGTCACTCGTACTATCAACATAAATAAATACATATATTTTGCAGCGCAGAAGAAGCAAAGAGTGAATTTCTCTCAAGGAATTGGCTGGATTTTGCAGCAGGTTTGAAGAGCGACAGAATTTTTTGCATGAACCTATGTCATGAGATTTGCAATTTAATTCATCTCCCGTTTGTTGAGCCATTATAGCTCGACGGCGTACTTCCACCAGCTATCACGTCAAGCGCATCATAACCAACCTTGCTGGTTCTAGCCAGATCATGTAGGCACAAATGTCCTCAATCGTACGACCTCCAGACCCATGTCTCGTTGCCATAATCCTCATAATCCAATCTCGCGCTGGCCCGCGCTTTGTCTACCACTACCCCCCCAACCCATCCACCGTCATAAGCAACAAATCCCGCCGCAATTCTCGTCCAAAAAACGGTGCCAAAAGCTCTGAGTCTAGCCCATCCAGTGATGATGATGGGTCAAGCTCTGACGATGACGAACGCCGCCATTCTTCAGCTGGCTGTAGTTCTCTTAGTCGCGGAATCAGCGAACAAAGTGGGAGGAGCGGGTTGAGCGATAAATTGAGTGATAAAGATACCTACCCCTCGTCTTCGAGGGGGCATAGTTCCTCCTCTTCCGTGCAGTTTAAGCGAAGGAATGTGACTCCCGATGCTAAGTCGGACAACCAGCCTGATGCGGGAAGAGAAGAGGTTCGAGGAGACCTGTACCAACCGCCCTGGGAATCTTTACTAGGACTGCCGACTAATGTATGGGAGAAATTGCTGAGCCCGTCCCCAGCATGGCATAAGCGGAGATTTGAAGTGGGTGTCAATGATCTTGTGTTTGTGGGATGGCCCGTGTTTGTGAGAGACGATGGGACCTGGCGGAAACGGAAAAGGAAGAAGAAAGCGAGAAAACAACAACCGCCCCGTGAACGCCGGGAGCCAGGAGATGACGATAAAAGGAGAGACGAACAGAGGGATGATACATCTTCAATACAAGCATCGGAAACAGAAGGCGAAAATGATCCTGTTGCGGCAGAAAAAAGAAAGGTTGAGGATGACGTCCTTGCCGGGTCGCCAGAAGCCGATAAAGATTCGATGACAATGTTCAACGTAGTTTTTGTACTGAATCCACCTTTGCTAGAATATGGTTTGCGAATACGGGAGAAGTATGAGAACGTAATCAAGAAGTTCGGCAAGGGGCTGAAGTCGGAACAGGCGAGGGTAGACTACGTTTGGAAAGAGGCTCAAACGATTATCAATATCAAGGAGAAAGGGAAGGAAAACAGTACGTATCCGATATGGACTTCACGTACTTCTCTTTGAAATATTTTCGAATTGTCAAACTTACACTCACACATAGAATTGTCCCTTTCTCGACTTTATTCGGAACTGCTCTCCAAGTCCTCTCTTGCTCGAGCAATATCTACAGTCTATACAAGTATTTCGAACTCTAGAATCGCATCTGTTACACTCACACCGGAAGCAACAATGTCTCTTCAGGTTCCGCCCTTAACTTCGACTTCTTACCTTCCAAGTGCCACGGAGACGGCCTATCCCGGTTTATGGCTTACCACAGCGGATAGTCTCTCCGCCACCGATGATGCTACTGGCATGGAAACAAGTGGTCCCAACCAGGTTCTGGCAAAACATTTTGCCTTGCTTCTCCTCACTGACGAAGCAACGATATTAAAAGATATTGAGGGGTCAGTTGGACCTTTAGGCCCTCGACTCGCGCATTACATTCGCGTCTCCAAACCCACAAAATCATTTGCCCAAATCTCTGCCCTATCCGGAATTCCTCTGAGTGACATCCAAGTGCTTGCCAGTCACCTCGTCTACTGGCGGAGAGCCCGAGCTGTCCCTCCACTCAGCCAACGGGATACGTATATCGTTTCCCCCAACGCCGACATGAGCAAGCTTGCGCAGGCGACTGAGGCTTACGAAGCTGCATTCCCAACACTACCCAGTCTTCCGAAGATGCTCCACGCGCTGAGCGATACGCCTAAACCATACTCTAGATTCATACCTAGTAGGGACCACAAGGAGACATATTATGCGATCCTGGCATGGCTACTGAGAGGGGGCTGGGTTACTCAACTCCGAACGTTTGGATGGATTAGAGTAAATCCGGATATCAAACAGGCGGTGGACGAGGCACTGGAAAAGGAGAAGGAAGAGAAAGAAATTGAAGATAGAGAACATGAAGCGTCCTCCATCAAAACAGATTCTAAAATCCAGGAACACCCTAGTAATCATATCGACGACGACTATGACGACGACAATGATGCCCACTCCTCATCCTCCTCGTCTCTTGAGAGTGAAGCCAGCGGCGAAGCCACCCCGGTCCCGAATAGATTTGCCAACCAACAATACTGCCACGAAAAAAATATTGAAACCCAAAAACGAAAAGGGAGACCGTCCACCTCTTCTCTCATCTTGCGACCCCACCGCGCCTCACCACTAGAATCCCACTGGCTTGACGAAATCCTCTCACGATTCCCCGAACCCTCCCAGCATGCTAACATGGACAGCACCAACAGCACTCCTACACCCACTCCAACTCCAGAAGAGAACATTGATACAGATTCCTCACTTCAAAAATATTGGCCAATTTTCGCAAAATACTTCAACGGCACAGACGCGCTGGAGAAAATACATGTGCGCGAAGGGTTGAATCGGAAGGTTGTCTGGCGCTTGCTCAATAGACTGGATCGTAGCACGTCGCAGCCTGGGAGTGGAGGGAATGGCTCTTCTTCGAAGGAGAAAGTACTGGTTACTGTGAGGCATTGGTGATATAGTGTTCAAAAAGGGAAGTAAGCATATTTCTTCCTGGGCCTTATTTGGCAAATGAACATGTCTCCGTTTTTCATGTCCAGCGAACATCCCTTTGCCATGTACAAAATAAATCTTAATTTTAGTGTTGTGCTTTCCCGGGCACATAACCTGTCTATTTAACCGATATTAATCATTATTATTGTCAGTTGCGTTTGTTTTTCTGTCTTCCTGACCTATGGAACTAGTAGATGTTCTACGTGGTATGGGGATGGGTAGCATGCAATACAGCCCCCTTTTTCAGTACCGTGTACGGGAACTTCGCACAAGGACTTCGCAGGTATTTGATTTAAAACGTGTCGCTGATAGTCGCTATGAACGTTATTATTTAGATATCTTGCCATCGGGCTAGCTAATAACTATGTAGGGCACCCAGTAGGGTAAATAAATACTGAATCAATGAATGAAAGGATGAATGTGAACATAAATTTCATTCTAACCATATAGACTCGCAGAAAAAGAGAAATTAGAGGGAGCTGAGGGGTAAAATCGATTGCGAAGGAGTGCCATAATAAAAGGGAAGTATCAATAGATAAATAAATGATTGTGTTAAAAACTGATGGGGAACCCGTCCACGATTATTATACCGCCACTTGCCCGGTATACAATTTGATGCCTCAGTGGATAATAGGTTGCAGGCGTTAAATATTAAAAAAAAGACCAAAAGAAAAGGGGAGGAACGAGATGATGGCTAATGGGGAGGACGGATCAATAGGTGCTTGGAGCTATCGGAAAATTTCAGAATAATTAATGCTCGAGTGATGAAATTACATAACTGCATAAATATTCACGAGAAGAAAAGAAAAGATAAGATAAACATAGACAAGGAAGATGGGTCCCAAAATACAGACAGAATAATATCAGACTTCGTCTTTATTGACAAGGACAAATTTCCGACAGGCACCTGAGTGACTGTCCCGGCCACTCACTCATACATCGGCTGCGGGTTCAAAGTCCACGTTCATACAGAGCCTTTTGAAGAGTTTTTTGAAACGTAAAAACATGCTCTGGCGACATCATTGTGTAATGCGCACCATCCACATGATGCATTCGAGGCAGTTCCCGCGAAAAGTCTGCCCATTTGCTCAATTTATTCTGGATCCAATCGGTTTGATTCGCTGCGACTAGCTTCAGGGGTATCGCGTGAAATACGTCAATGCTTGACACAGATCCAGAAGGTTCGTACTCTAATGCGGCTTCCTGCATCTTATGGGCAAGCGTGATCCAGGTCTTCAGTTTCTTTCTGGTTAGAGATAACTCCATTAGACGACTCAGTGGCGTACAGGACATGATATGATCGAGGGCATCATCATTAGAGAGCTTATGTAATTCAGGAGATATTTTGTGGGCGTACGCCTCTGATATCAATTCTAAGAAGTAAGAGAGATTGATGCCAGCTTCCACCCAGTCCAGCTGGCTCATGCGATCCTTGATATGGGGTGGTAGGTTGAAAGAGCCTAGAAACCTGATCTCGTCCCCGTTGGCTTCGAGGAGTTTAGCGACCTCAAAGGCAATCATGGCACCAAAAGAATATCCTGCGATTGCATATGGTCCACGAGGCTGAGTCTCTTTGATATGTTGAAAGTATGTTGTAAATATTTCGCGGAGGTCTTTGAAAAACTCCTCCCCTTCTTCAAATCCTCGAGCTCGAAGTGCATATAGAGGGCGGTCATTGATATACTTGGCGAGGTTTAAGAAAACTAGGACTTCACCAACACCGGGATGCACGAGCCAAAGAGGAGATTTTTCGCCAGATGAATGGAGTTTTACAACTGGATTGTATTGCTTTGGCTGCTGAATTTGATGTATCGCCGCTGCAATGCCGTGGATTGTAGGGTCCATCAACACAGATATTAACGAGATTTCTTGATCCAGGCAGAGAACCTTCTGTACTTTTGTTTTAAAGGCGATAAGTTCGATGGAAGACACTCCCAAGTCAAGGAGACTGGTGTCAATTCCGATATCAGAAGTTGGGGTGTGGAACATCGCCGCCAATAATTCAGCAATCGACTTCTGAGTTTCGTTCTCAGGCCTCCTTAGATTGGTTTGGCGGTATAATTTAATGGCCTCTGCTGTCACCCCATAGTAAGTATCGTATCCACCCGTCCGATATTCTGTCGCGATTTTTGGTCTTGAGATCTTTCCAAGGGTCGACTTTGGGATTAAGCTTGTGTCGACCGGCACTATTTGGTACGGACTTACTCCAAATAATCTAGCCGTGATCTTTGAGATTGCATCGGATGACGCTGCGAGGCTTTTGGCGTTCGTACAATCATGTGCCGGGGAGTAAACTATCACGACCTTTTCAGTCGAGGCGCCATCGGGACGATGAGAGAAGACGACTGTATAAGTTGGGGTCAACCCGGGAAGTTTGGCTTCTTCAATAGCACGTTCAAGCTCATTGGGGTAATAATTTACTCCGTTTACTATTATGAGATCCTTTGTTCGACCGCAAAGGTGGACATACCCAGCATCATCGATGAATGCCGTATCTCCAGTAATAAACCAACCATCATTAGTAAAACTGACGGACGTTGCAAACGGGTCGTTGAAATATTCCTTAAACACCAATTCACCCTTGATCTGTAGAGATCCGGGAACATTGGAGCTTTTGATGATATGGCCGTCGTCGCCAGCAACTCTTGCAGTCATACCTGGAATGCATGGGCCCACGGAGGTAAATTCCAAACCGATCTTGATATCGTAATTCGGGCAGAAGAGGTTATGCATTGAACCTGCGCAAGTTTCGGTCATCCCAAATCCCGGGCTCACGACATTTTTCCTAGCACCCAAGGCTTCTAAATGTGCTGTGGCATTGATGCATGTCTGAACAGTATTTGCTTCGCCCCCTGAAAGTATAACCTTCAAGCATGACAAATCCCAGCTTGTACTTGTTGTCGTACAAGGTTGCATTTGGTCAAGCAAATTTGACAACGCTGTCAGGTAAAAGTTGGGACCAAACGTCACGCTGACTCGAAGGTTGTGGATGAGGCTCAAGAAATACATAGGGTTGTTTGCAACATCCGTCTTACCAACAAAAATTTGTCTCGCACCCAGAGCAAGAGCATGCAAATGAATTTGGCAAAGGGATGCAACGTGATCCATGGCGACCCAGCCTAGGAAAACATCTCGTATTTCTGTACCATGATGAGCTATTTTGCCTGCCACCGCAGCTTTTATTTGATTGTTTCGTAAAACCGCTGCCTTTGCGTTTCCAGTACTGCCCGACGTGAGCATGAGGATCGCCGCATCCTCTGGTCCCTTTTTATGACCGGAGCTCGTCCTGGGAACACAGTTGATTCCATTTGGAAGCTTGCTTACAAGACTTTCGACTGTGATGATGTGAAGTCCTTCGATATTCAGAAACTCGTGAACCAACCGGTCCGATGTGAGAATAAGGGGTTCTTTGAACAGCGACTTAAGGTGTAAAATATGTTTTCGTCGCTGAGCTAGATCGTTCACAAAAGCCGGTGACATCGCAGGTAGGTAGCCGCCTATCACGGTAGACCATAGCCACATAATATTTTGCTCATGATTATCGAAATGGATCAACACTATAGTCTCCTCCGTAACATTATGGATACCATGAATAAACCGGGAATTTTCATGAGCTTGGTACCAGAGTTGTCGTGTGGTCAGAACCTTGGGCGGTATTGTGAAATCTGCATGGTGGAATTCTATTGGTGCGTTGCAGTAATAGGCTGACGACTCAAGCATTTCGGTTAGGTTCTGGCACACCATTAACTTAGTGGCCATCGTAGATGAGTCCGTGTTCATGGATGTCGGTGGTACCGGTCCCGAGGGACCGCAACTTGGCATCATCTTGAAAAAAAGTCCAACGAAATATGCCTTTCAATTGACGGAGAGTTGAGATTTTGGCTGGTACGGGGCTTGTGAACAATGATAAGAGCAATTATAGTATATCGTACGAGCAGTTAAATGTCCTGGTCTTGAATTGGAGAGGCAAGTGAAAATGAGTGAAGTATACAAAGGTTTAGGGAACTGGGCTGATGGGGGAGGGGGACAATATAGAAAGTGGAAGGAAACCTCGAGGGAATGGGAAGACAAATTATTATATCCCACACCGGCTAACCAGAGCGGAAGTAGATACATATATATAGTTGCGGTTCCATTGTGTCATCCTGAGATACAGCAGAGATACAGCCTAGAACATCTGGGGCAAAGAAGGCGGAGAAATTCAATATACCAGATGTGCTAGGAGGGGGTTCGATTTGGGTACTCAATCGAACCCATCAAGGTGGATAAAGGACAGACGACTGGCGGATTTGGACATTGTGCAAGAGATACATGCGCCGCCTTAAAATTGTGTTATTAGGAGTATGGCCCATTCGAAAGGGTATATCTGAATGGAGGGCACTACGTCTCGCAACATCAGTCACTGGGAAAACAAAGTTGTGGAGGGGGTTACAATTTTTATACGTGCCTGGGTCATGGGCTCAAAAATTAGAATCTATACCAAATGGACATATCCGTGGATCCCAACGACGGGGAAGGGAGGAATACGGTGGAGGTTGAAGACAGAAGAGGGAAATCCTGCATTGGGGTGGCAAGGGATGCTGTCATCCACCGTTGTGGAATAAGAGTTACTGCATACATCCAGGCCAGTCACTCCAGTCCCGAGACAGAAAATGTTGATTTTCGTCTTTGCGGTTAGCAATACTGTAAGGGAGCTTGATAGGAGAGGAGTATGGTAATGGGAGGACGAGAAATCGTATCAAGGCGTACGTCTATCACCCGTCTGGTCGAATCTCAATGTCTGCTCGTTGGAAAGGGCGTGGTAGCATAATGTTGGATTTGTCTAGTATGTCACCAGGGTGGTTTTGGACAAAAAGGCTTAAAGGAGGAGCAGAGATCATTCCGTTGAGAACACATGACCGGCGCAGGGGTATATCGTGTGAAATCCACAGTAGGGAGAACAACCGCGATTCCGAGTTCTCGCCGCTGGGAGAGACAGCAGGTAGTTCTTAGTCGTTGTGGGATGAGTCTGCGGGTAACAGCAAGAACGAAAGCGAGCATCCGCATTAAAGTACTCCCAAAGTATGTACTAAAGAAAACGGGAGCACCTCCCAAGTGATGTAGAAATCAAGGGGAATTTCCGGTGATAGCTCGGAATGTGCTCTGACCCGAGTTACCGGCCTAATTGGATCATTCAGGCGAACCTATTTGGCAAAGTTTGTGCATATTAAGTATCTTGCCGTTTGAGCTACGGGAGATACTATTCAAAATTAACAAAAAACGAAGAAAGGCCCCAGAAAAGGCAAAAATGAAACAGTGAATTGCAGCAAAATGTAATCATTTTGAATAAGGAGAAACTTACGGATCTTCGAGACCGCTCCATACTCCGGTTGTACATGTACAATTCTTGGGACGAGCAGGATGAAAAGTATAACAAAGAATACGGAGTGCTGGCTGTCTTGAGTTAAGCTATCTCTAGTCGCCATCCCATTATGCATCCGAGTGCTAGTAGCAGTGTTGATCAGAGAGGGTAAAAAGTTGGCGCGTGGGAATTAGCGAATAGAAGCTGACTTTGTGGTTGTCTGGTATTATGGAGCTTATTTTTGACGGCGGTCGAGCTCTGTCGGCCTTTTTTCTTTTTAACTCCCTTCCAATTCCCTTTATCCCATCGGATACTTTGGTGGATAAGACGACTTTGGGCAACCGAAAGTCATTATTGGGCCTGTTTCGAAGTACTGGGCAGAGCGGTTTCTCCGTACCACAACGCCATTCAAAATGTTCATGTGTGGTATACACAACCCTCGGAATGTGAGCACATCAACGCTGAAGGCAGGAAACCCAACCAATGTTATCATGGCATCAAGTATCTTAGTTCTGCGCTCTCTCGCTTGAATGCGACAAGGGAGAAAATCCCATTAAAAATACTTTGCCCTCAGCTCATCTCCGTCAAGCAATACCACCGCGAACTTATGCGCCGTTTCACAAGCAAGGGCACTTTGTGGGGTACAGCGCTTTTTCTTAAGAAACTTGAAAGCTGTCTCATGTAATGTACAGCGACGTTATTTATGCCATTAACCGCTGTCGACAACTGGGTTGGACGGAAGAGTATTTGTGTAACTTTATAAGTAAGCACCAGGGCCAGTCTGAAGACACATGGTATCAAACATGTTTGTCAAAAGAGGTGATACACAGGTTGCCCTAGGCGCGCTTTCGTATTAATGTATTTTGGTCGATATATAACCGACGGTAAAGTTGGATTCATGAGTGAACTCTGAAGGTTGAGGGAACGCTAATCCCATAAATATTAGCGCAAAATAGGGGCCTGTCTCTATGTCCATGACGAGCAAAGAATATTCATTCTAAGTCTGAATTGCCGGCATCTTGGGCTTAAAGTTATTGGTGTAAGTGTCTTAGGGAGGCACCCCGCTGTGAGTTGTTCTCATCTGTCATCATAATATTGAGTTCATGTCATATAACCCGCACCGTGCGGTTTGGACGAGGTCATCGCCTGGTAAAGGCTGACAGGCCGTAGTGGTGATGGAAGCCGTCCTTCGATGATCATGAGAACCAGGAATCTCGTATGTTAAATAAAAGTTGGGACGATTCGTTTCCAGTCAGCATATTTGAAATCTGAAGGTGTACACTAAGGAAATGGACGATCGAAACGACGTTGTTGGTGTTATTTTGCCATACCAGTAGAAAAGAATCGTGAAACGACTCCCTACAAGGTAATTGATAGCACACTCCCTGTTTAGATGCTATTCTCATCACCGGTAGTCCAAAAAGCTAGGAGTCAGAGTCAAAGGAGCCATTCGTCGAGGTAGTTTCGCCAAAGTAGGCCATCCATGAAATGCTCCGGCATTCCTATAGCAGGTACCCTTAAACCGATTCATAAACCGGGGGTCAATCTGGCATGAAGGAGTGGCAGTTGGCCATTCTAACAGCAGAACGACAAGTCCAGCGGTCGCAATTCTAGAGGAAATTAAAAGTAATATCATAATACTAGAATGGCATAAGAGGCGCACTCAAGCCAATATTGACAGGGACTGGTCAGGCTTGCGGGGCTGCCTTGGCTGGATATGCTCAAGTGAAAAGGCATGGTTCCGGGATAATTGCAGTAGGAGAGTCACGACAGTCCACCTGGGCATGCGGATGAAACATTGCAAAGGCCTTTAAATAAAACAAAATATATCAAGGAGGCTGGCTCAAGGTGGCTCTCAGATTGGGCATCTTGTCCTGGGAGAAGGGCTAAATCGGAGCTGATGGAGCTTGGGAAGAATGCAGGTGAGCCGCGAGCTAAATCACGTGAGACGCCTTTTTTGCCTGGAACCTTGGAACCGTCCACCCCAGGGAGGGAGAGAAGATAGACAACAAGATACTTCTATTTTTATTATATATTAGTATATATTTATATATGTGTATATAAAATGAAGCCTTTGTAGATGTATTCTTTTGACCTACCACGGATATTGAAGAGCTAAAAGGCCTTGAAAGCCCCGCTGTACGTTAAATGTATTTTCATTTCCCGAGAAGCGCAGTACTGAACGGCACCACAGCGTTTTCCTAGGCGGGGTCCCGCCCCTTTTTCTTGGTTATAACAAACCAGGCGGAAATAAATTTCCCAGATCACCAGAAGTCGCTAGGTAGTCAGAGCAAATATAACAGCTGTGACATCTTTGGATCTGTAAAACGAAACGTGGCTCCATCCGGCTCGGACACGAAATCAAAGTTAGGCGGTCCGGCGCTGCTTATTCCTGATCGAATAAGTAAGTCTCCTACAGAACTAGGAGGCTTGAGCTTCGGTTACTGCACCAGGGTGATCGATTGATCTAACTTTCATGGAGAAAGCAGGGACTTGTGCGATATTGTGGGCATGCCTCCACAATACGGCCATATCTTGGCCATTTGCCGTGGGTAACCTAGAACGGTTATAGTGTGGAACTGGACAGCCAGTTCATCATTACTTGCGCCCGTGGAGGAATCTCGTCTTTGATATTCTTTGCACAAAGCCAGAATTGATCACATCTTGTGGATATTCCTGCTGCAGCTGCTTAGCCTCGCATGTGTCCAATCCATCCACGTGGAGAGAGTATGTTCATTCGGTCCGATCCATGAATCTGTGAGACAAAACAAGATCATATTGTTTGCTCTATCATTGGCCAATTGAGTGACTTGTGACAGAATAATCATTTGACAGAGAATTATCAGAATGAGTGTTCAGTCTGGCCAGGTGAAATTGACAGGACATTTTTACGAGAAACTAAACAAAGTAATAAGAAGAGGAATATGAACGATAATTAGGACTATTGAGGACTAGACCTAATTCCGATTCAAAAGATAACAATAATAAAAAGTTAAGTTGACACTGGTCATACCGCTGATGCGGAAGAGACTTGACAGTCAGAGTAACCAAAGATGATAGTGAACTGACAAAAAAGTCCGTATGTCGGAAAACGCACCCAGCCTATTAAACGCCTGAGTCATTTCGGCCTATCCATCAGCCTTTCATGCCTCTTGATTCTGTTGCCTTCCACGCCAACAACTCTGAGGTAGCGGAATGTTTGGGAAGGTGCAGGAAACTGCGGGGTACTGACGTTGTGGAATTGCTCTGAATTAAGCATCTCACATTTCCCCATGTACGGATTGTCCATAAGAACTTCATGGTCAACTAGGCGACCCATATATATATGTGGCTGTCCGCTGAAGAACAAAAAGTTGGGGTGAACTGGGTTCTGAAAAGCAATATCCTGGGACGCAGGGAAAAATGGCCGCGGAGATTCCAAATTTAGTACACTCCATCTCCATCAGTAACTTGGCTTCTTCCGTTTTGATTTCACCGCGGCAGTGACCTATTCTTAGGAGAAGAATTGTACTGTGCAGAAGTTGCTGGTATCACCAAATGGAACGTAGGTGGAGGTAGCTGGGTAACCCAGATCTGGGTACTGCATGCACGGCTACTTATAGCTCCGCCTGACCGTTGGATGCAATGTAACTATTCCTAAGTGCAGACCTTGGAAGCAGATTCAGTTACACTTTGTTGTCTTCTGGTTGAAGAGAGGTCCGCAAGGTCAGAGTCCAAAAGTATTTTGAGGTTCCCGAGGGCCGTCCATCGGTTCGCTGCTTTGTCAGCGCTGACCAAGCAGCCGACGAGCCCAGGGCTTCCTATTACGGACTAGCGCCTGTCCACATCATCCCGAGGTCCGTACGTATAGCACCAATAACTAGCAATCAATATCAAATACAATCATTCAGACGTCCAACAGAATTGACATCTTCCCTTTGCTCGAGAAAAATATATCATGAAATGTTCCTACTTAATAAATTGTTCTGATACTTGAATGTCTGGCTATAAGCTGCCAGATTTTTCTCTTGCATCTCTCTTCATCTATATTTATTTCCAGTTTCTGATTGTGAAATTCAGGAATGTGCAGGTTGCTGTTTTTGAATCCTTTCAGGTTTTTAGAAAGAAGCCACACATTCTCACTCTAGAATGAACCTGAGTTTCACAAGTTTGCAAACTTGGCTCTACATGGCAATGGACTCGTCAGTCACCCATGTCAAGCAAGCATATTATGAAGCGTCCTCTCAAGCGTCCAAATTCCCGTACGTAGACGCTTTGTTGTTCACTCCGTTAATTGATGATGCTTCTATAAATCCTCCTTTTACACCATTTCTGCTTACGTCGTCCGCGAGTGTGCCGAGCTTCTGCCATGTTGACTTATGATTCTGTATGTATTATCCAGTTGATGCTGTTATTGAACAGCATCAATGATATATTCTACAGAGTTTCAGAACCAGCAACCAACTTTGGCAAGTTGGAATGTTTTTGTTAGAGCTGTGGACGCTTCCAGAACTGTTCCCCTGACTCTTACTCCAGCACGGAATTGGTCACGCTCAGAAAGGCAATTTTTATCGAAATTTAGTCAGTTGATGGTTATATATATATATAACTCTGTTTGGTTTTGCCGGGGCGAGAACTCTCAGTCTATAGTTAGATGGCCAGTTGCCTACCTTCGGGGCCATTCTTCATTATATTTCTTTGATGCTTAAAGACTTATCTCTATCAAAGGGCTTTTTTTGAACTGAGTCCTGAGAAGCTTATCTTTCATGCCGCCTATCACTAATCTGGGACCCGCTGGCAAGTTTTCCCAACCAAATGAGCAAAGAAACGCAAATTTCATCTAGAAGATCTAATTTATTTTGATATCCCTCCAACCCCCTTTCCTACTGGAAACCATCTATCTACCTATGGGTAATATTCTCTCAATTGACTTCGTTTAAGCAGTAAGGAGAGCCATCTACCTTAATATCCTTTTGCTAGTTCCTCATACTTCAACTTGATGTATGCGTGGTCGGTCACCTATAAGTTATCTTCCTCCCTCAAAAGAAACCAAAAAAAAAAAGAAAAGGGCCTGGACCCATCCTCTCTTGAGAAGTGAGTGAGTCAATGAAATCAACGCTACTAGACAGGGAGGAGGCTTCAAAGCCCCAATCAATCAATGCCAAACCAAACCGTCTGCCTTTTCTTCAACTGGCTTAGCTTCCATTCTATTCCCCATTCATTCCAGGTGGTTACCTATTATGTGGTACACTGGTGCCGCTACCTCAACAAGCCTAACTTATACTATCTTAGGGCCCGTCCGGTCCGTCGCGTTCGGTTGGTGGGGGGGGGAAGATTATCATTAATTGTTAATTGGCACCGGTTAGCTTGCTACAAACACATCACTGGCGACGAATCTTCAGCCTAAGAACTAATAACTGAATTTTTAAGTGTCTTACTGCGGTTGGCTCTGCTTGGGGAAAAAAAAAAAA